>JAHWLE010000907.1:0-16011 GCA_024679135.1 Phytophthora foliorum
GATATCTGAGCCTCCGAATTGCAAAAATATCTGCAAGCCACAAAATGATTTGACCACCTTGTGTAAATGCCTGAAAAGCGAGGGTTCCCGAAATCCCAGCAGATATTAGGGCCATTCTTATTATATATGCTAAACTTAGGACGGGCAAGGTAAATGGGGTATTGCATAATTCGTCACGCAGCTCTCACAGCCGAGACAGCTGCAGGCCGAGAAGCCCTTGTGCCTGTGGCTGCCACTGGCAGGCGTCACCTCTTATGTACGCAGCAGAGGTTTCCTATTTAAACCTGTGCACGTTGTACATGTACTATTAGTAGTACATGTAAATGCATGTGATCGTTGAAGTTGTCGGATCGTCCAGTCGGCGTCTGTTTCGTGAGTGTTGATGTGTCGCCTTATTGACAATTTGTCAAGCTGCTGTGTTTTCTCGACAACCTGGTCAGTGACCAGTGGTCACCGCCTACGATTTGTTCGCCGTTCGTAGCAGTCTTTCGATCAGTCTTCGTAATACTTGTGAAGCAGCCCGCCCTACTTCGCACTCAACGGACTGATTGCCACTTTCCATTTAACTTCCCGACAGAGAAACCTCTGGGGAAAAAACTCATTGAAGTTGCCATATCGCCAACGTATCGGAGTCCATAGCTCACTCCCGGTCGTAAATCTATCTTATGCCCCGACCTTCGCGTCGGCCTGGTACCTTTATTTACTACGGTAGCTTAAACGTCCTTTCAGCGGTATTTTTGCGATTTTCTAGTAGGCAACGACGAGTTGACACGTAAACTACTTACACCCTGTTTATCGCATTGCCGTCATTCCCGGCTGCTTTTCAAGAGCATCGTGAATACGGATTTTCAGGCCCACGAGTTTAGCCTCAGTTACCTGCGCAGTCAAAAACCGCTTCTAACCGCTGCTCACGGATTCAATGGACTAAGGTTACCACTTTCCAATTTGACTTCTCACTCGTAACAAGATGCAGTCAAATTCAAGCAACTCCTTCTCCACACGCCGCCTCCTCGCCAGCATCGCCATCGTTGGCCTCGGCTCGTCCTCATTGGTCATGTCGGCAACGCCTGCCGCGAACGCCACGAGTCAGGCGAACACCTTCGGCGACGTCACCTCGGGAAGTGACAAATGCATCGTGGGCAACCCCAACACGTACATCAGCACGGACTACGTCGACTGGGTCTGGGACAACCGCGTCGGCCCCAACGCCAAGAGGAGCGAGTCCAACTGGAGCGTGATGGAGAACAAGAACTGGCTCATGGACCACATCGTGCACAACAAGGGCTCGCTCAACTACTGCATTCGTTGGAACAGCACCACCAAGCTCACCAAGAGCGTGGCGTCCAAGTTCGAGGCCATGTTGACCCGGCAGTTCAACGCGTGGAACCAGTGGTTGGTTGGCTACGACTGCTGGCCGTACAACGACATCAAGGTGAACGTCGTGGGCTTTGCCGTGAAGGACTCCTCCAAGCTGGACTGGAACGACGACACGCTTGGCAAGATCTACGAGGGCGACCTTGACAGTGATGGCGTGCCGCAGTGCCCCCAGAGCTGCAACCGCTTCTACGACAGCGGCCTCAGTGCTTGGTCGGACACTAGCGCTTGCGAGGGCGAGCCGTTCGACTTGTACCTGTGGCCTCGCCAGGGCCTGGAGGGAGGCTTTGGCTATGATTGGGGCCAAGAGGTGAACATGGAGAACATGCTCGCCAGCATCGATAATGAGCAGCTCACGATCATCGCGCACGAGATCGGCCACGGCTTCGGACTGCCAGACTTCTACGAGAAGGCTGACCTTCCTGGAAGTGACTTCCCGGCTTGCATTATGCGAGCTGGCTCGTCGATGTCGGTCACGCCGGGCGACGGCTGGATGCTGCGTCGCGTTCTTGAGCACACCAAATCTCGCTACGGCTTTTAAGTGTTGTTGTGTAGTGCTTAGTCACGACTAGAGTGGATGTGAACAATGAAAAAATACAGAAAGTTTGGTGTACCATGATGATCACTTGGCTAGTGACATGTAGTGCAGGTAGACGCATACATCAAAAGTTTGGTGTACCATGATGATCACTTGGCTAGTGACATGTAGTGCAGGTAGACGCATACATCGATGAGCCCCTGCTTTAAGGCCTCATTCATAGAGTCAACGCGCCTTCCTTATTTAAGCGGTGGGGTTTACTCCGTTCGATAACAGAGCCGCCTACGCGCAGTTGATGGCTTCATCCAGCAACTCGCGGACGTTCTGGTAGCTGAGACCGATTTCCGTGATGGTGGCCATGCTAGGGCGATTCATGGGCAGCCACAAGATATCCAGGTGGTTGCCGTTCTACTCGCCCACCCACTCGCCACCGGGAATGGTGTACTCATTGTCGAGCTCGAGGAGGTGCGTGTACGTTTCAGTGTGAGCGTATCTGGCAGCCTGGTCGCTGGAAACGAACGAGACCGCCATCCTCGTAGGCCTCGACCATCCACGTCACTTTGGTCTCCGTGTACATGATGCGCTGCGCCTGGCTGTTGAACGGGTACGCGTTCTGGCCGAAGTACTGGGTGGCGGCCTCGCTGGGGGGTATACTCCGTTTCGATAATGACCTCGTAGCTATAGACAACCATGTTCCACACCTCGACACCACCGGTGACGTCCATGACCACAGACGAGTTGAAGCGAGCGATGATGCTGGCAAGGGCGACGTGCAGGTAGCCTGGTCCTAGATCGCGGCGAGCGCCATCCGTATATCGTCCGTACTGGTCTTGGGGGGAGGATCACTGTCCGATCCGTAATAGCGTGGACCCGTGAACACGGTGCCGATGTTGCCGTCGTCGTACACCTGGGTGAGTAAGACTTTGATGTCCACGGGCTGGAAGGTGACACCGTTCTTCTCAACAGTGCAGCGCGGCTCAGGCTCAAGCAACGCAGCGGGTGCCCATGTGTGGCAAATGCCAAATCAAGTCGGCCTTGTTGCTCTCCATCCCGAATAGCGCACTCACTACCATCGTTCAAACTCACGCAGTCCACGCGATTTCATCGACAAAACTCCCGATAAGCTGGGGCCCAGCCCAAAAGCTATGGCATACTTCTCAGACGCGCTAAGATTCTCAGGGTCCCAGCGGTAGTTGATTCCGTCCTGGAAAACAGCCAAATAGTTGCTCAGCCAGGAAATCACGTAGTACACAGCGTGTGGTCGCAGGATTCTTCACATTCACCTCCAAATTCGTTTAAAAAAACGTTTCAAGCTTCTGGGGGTCCCTGCTTGAAGCTTCCAGCCTCCGCTCCGCTCCCGCGCCATGCCTTGCTTCGGAGAGCCATCCTTCCCGTTTGTTCCGAATCACGCGTTTGCTCCGCTTGATTTGTGGAGTTGTCTGTGATTAGCGCGAATGTTGCGAACTCCACGTAAATGGTGTAGGTCTGATCGAGATCAGGTGCGATTGCTCCGAACGCCGGGGTTTTGTGCGAAAGCAGAGATGTAGCGCATTCGTTGGTCGTGTATAGATTGTGCGGCAAGGCAGTAAGTGCTGCCAATGCTGCGAGGATAGCTACATTCGCGAGTTGCTGGGGAAACTTCATCGTTTTTGACGGAGGTATGAAGTCGCAATGATTCAAATTGCAAAGTGAGCTTCCAATGGTGTAACGCAGTGAACTTCGTGGAGAGCCACAACAGCATAGCACGCCAAAGATATCTACTGTCAATGACGGTCATACGTGTGGCGGTTCCTCGTGGAAGCTGTAGATGACTCCGGTTGGGGTGGGAGAGCATGCGGTAACCAGATCTACACCTTTTCAACTTCAAAATGGCAAAAAGAAAATTCGATACGTAAAATCAATATGACGCGAATAGAGAAGTGACTAACGCAGTTTTTTTATATTATGCTCATTCGCCTACTGGCATGTCCTTCTCCTGGATAGTAAAGCATGGAACTTAACGGTGTGCATCGCGCACTTGTGGCACAGATACGGGGTTATAGCTTCGTTGACGAGCAGGTCGGCAGCCATCATTAAGTATTCTTCTTGGTGTTCCTTAATTGTACGACGCAGCGGGACTTGTAGGATAGCTTGGCGGTGACGAGCGAGGAAGCGCTGAACCATAGCCTTGAACGTCGAGAAGCAATTCTTGATGGGGAAATTGCAGAATGAACTAGAGATCCGCGCGCGCCGAACGTGTACAACCAACACACGAACGCATCCTCAACAACTATGGTATCTGATCTCGCTCATGTGCTGGATCACGCCTGCGGAGGGCATTCCGAAAGGGTACTCCGACTCGGAGCCCGAGGGAGCGCACTTGCACTGGAGCATGCTGTCGGATATCTCCGTGAGAAGTGAGATTTACTAACACCTACGGAAGACTTCGGTGCCTCAACTTGCACCGACCAACATGTCATCTCAGTCTTGCAGACGCTTAATATTTAGTACCGTACGTGCAACAAAAATGCATGGGGCCGAGGTCATTCTCGGGCACCCGCAGGCAAGTACGTCCAGCGAGAAAGCATGTGAGATCAAGTTCACAATGACATTAGTTCACAACTTCAACGCCAGCATGCTTCACGAATTCAGGCTGGGTCTCCTACTAAAGCAACGCAGACGGATCCGAAACCAGCAACACCTGGCCACTCTGGTCAACAATACATGTATCTCTCTGAAAGCCAAATATTCTCAACATTCGGTGACAGATTGGAGAATGGCGTGCGTTTGGCTTGGGCACCCGACCGACCACGTGACTGCGGCTGCTGTTTGAGAAGGAGTCATCGTGGCTGTCCGGTGGGATAGTAGAGTGTCGGCTCTGGTGAGCAGGGCGAACTCTTTCTTTCTCCAATGTTCACTTCCAGACTTGCATCTTAACGCACAAAGCGGCTTACCACTCAACATCCAACCTCGTCAAGTAACCATGAATTTCCTCCGCACCCCCGCTGCCGTTGTTGCCGCCGGCGTCGCTCTCTTGACTGCCGTGCCTGCTCAAACGATGGTCGGTACGTGGACGGAAGCGATCGTGACCGACGCCGACGTGAACTTGCTGGTGCAGGCTGCAGGCAACGCGAGCTACTACGCGCCGGACGTGACCATGGCAATCTGCCTTATCGCCGTGGAGGGACTCTGGACGCAGACCGTGGCCGGCACCAACTACAAGTTCCAGGTGGCTGGATGCGCGGTGAACGACGCAAGCGGCCTGGGCTCGTGCGTGGACCGCGAGTGCGCCACCTCCGACTACGACGTCGTCATCTTCTCGCAGCCCTGGACCAACACGGTGCAAGTCACATCCGTGGCGCAGCACAGCTGAGCTAAGCGTTCGGAGCTGGAACCACCATTGCGGGGTGTCAGTGCGACACCCGAGCACAAGAGACCAAGGCCTGTAAAAACAAACACGTTGCTTTGTCAGATGATCTCGCCCCACTTGCTGCGTCTTATCCTCGTGTGTTTTTCAACGCGCGGAAGGCGCAAAAGTCTGTTGGTGCGCTTGTGATACGTATCTACCACGACGGAAAGGTGTCTACAAAACTCGAGGCGGTGCGACAGCTGGAAGGACTTGCTCCGACCTCTCTCTCTCTGGCTAGTTTAGTGATAGGATGCCACCACTGATCAGTGCGAGGTGGGCCGATCACAGGCGGAGCTGATGAGTGCCTTCTTTCAGCGTTATTCAGCGTTAAAGTGGTCTAGGAGGCACCGCCAACATGCAGCCAAGCAAGTTGCTTGATGCAATGCTGAAATCTTTTGCCGAGCGGTGGGATCCACGACGAGCATTTGGCGGCCGCACACGGGAAATCGGACGGTGTGTGGAGTCGCAGATCTTGCCCTTTGGTGAACTACCTCTTTATCTGGATGTCATCAGGGAAAGTACCCTTCGTATTACTGTAAATCGTACGCTCTCAACCCTTTAGTACGCAGACGCTTTCATTGTATAAATATCTTTATAAATGCATGTCTATCTCAAAGACTCAGGTCTTTACTACAACATCAGCTATATATCGAAGCAGGTTATTTGGTGCCGCTTCAAAGACGCCACCTTCCCTCCACCGTCTCATTCCCGAACCAGCGTCGTCGTGCTCAAGTGATACAAGAGACCATCGCCATTATGCGCCAATCCACGTTGCTGCTCGCGCTGCTGGCCTTAGTGAGCGTGAGCGAGGCCGCCGTCTACCACCTCGTGGGCCAGTGGATGCCTGCGACCCGGAACGTGGCCACGGAGAACCTGCTGAGCGAGGCGCTGCAGCACAAGAACTCGCGGCTCAAGTCGCGCCTGTGCTTCACGGAGGTGACGGCCATCGAGCAGCAGATCGTCAACGGCATCCACTTCCGCTACCACGTGCGCGGCTGCGAGGCGGCCACGCCCGGCCGCTGCAACACGGGGACGTGCACCAACGAGAAGAAGTTCGACGTGGAGCTCTTCACGCAGCCATGGGCCGACATCGTGCAGGTCATGTCTGCGGTGGATGTGCAGTAGTCATCGGGAGAGAGAGATGCAGAGGAGGAGAGAGCATAAGATATTTAGTAGTGTGTGAATTGCATCGTGTGTTGGTCTTGTTGCAATGCAAGCTGCGGGCTGCAACCTCCTGAAGCTTTACGACGCTGTGATGGCAAATCCTGAGAGAAGCTTGGCGAGAAGATGTGAGGACGCGCGCCGATCCGATGCAGGTGCCGGGCGCTCTAATAGTGCGTGACGATGACAGCGCTGTTGCTCGCGCCCTCAACACGGACGGCCAAACGTCGAGCGGCATCTCGATTGTCGCCGTGGCGCTCGTGTTTGAGCTGTTCGGTGGCGTCGCGGGCGCTCAAGACTAAGAAGACGGCCAACACCGTAGAGAATACGCCGCACAAGATTCTCTTGACTGTGATTCAGATCCGTTCCTTGGCGGCTGAACTCCACTGCCATCGCTTCTCACCACCCGCTTCAACTTCGAGTCCCGCCGGAGCCGAAGAGATCGCGCTGGCCTCTATCGGTTTCATGCTCGGATCCCATCCATAGAGGCGAGAGCAGCTTTAACTTCGCCACGTTGCAAGCAGCTCTCGTCTCCATTGCAATTTCATTGGAACGGAATGGCTCAGCGAAGTGACAAGAGCCTCCTACCTTCGGAAGCAAATGATACCGGTGGTAAGCAGGAAGCTATCATACTCATCGAGAGTATATCGATAACAAAGATGGCTTATCACATTGCACGCCACAGCCATGAGTGGATGGTCCGAGCCCAAGCAGCGCGAGCGTAGCATTGTTGTTGTCGGCGTCACATCACCACGGCTGGACAGCATTGCCGCATGAACCTCTGGAAGTGTATTGCACCGCATTAAACTGACGCTCGTCAAACCAAATACCTCTTGTACCGCTTCATCCGTTTCGAAATTGCACCAATCACATCGCTTCACGTACTGTATTTCGACCAATCGTAGCGCCTCCCCTGCGCGCTGAGCTCCGCGACGCTCACTTCCAATTTAGAGGCCTCGGGCGCAAGTCTCCGAACCGAAACTCAGCGCCTAAATAAACCGTGCGGGTGTCGGAAAGTGAAGCATCATGGAGGGCCAGTGGCGTCAAGAGATCGCCGAGGACATGCGCAAGAAGATGATCACGGAAATGTACGTCTCTCAGCCTCTCGTTTGCAGCGCTTGCAGCCCTTATCAACCCATCGGGAGGCAAGACAGGGCGGGCCCAAGAAACGGCCCCTCCCCTCGTGTTTGAGGGCTACAAGCGCCTTGTATTAGGGTGTGTTGCATGGGGGAGGTACTGAATTGGATACATGCGCTGTACTGCTGCAGGTATCACGAGCTGGCGCGTATCTCTGGTGAGGTGGACAAGCAGAAAGTGTGGGGATCGGCCGCCAAGTTCGAGCTCATGCTGTGGTCCAGCAGCCCTGACCGGGTGAGTCGCTGTGCTGTCGCTGTACTGTAGATGCGATGCGCGGGTTGTGCTGATGGTGTGTGTGTGTGCAGAACTCGTACTTGATGAAGATGCAGCGGAAGATCGTGAGTCTCAAGAAGAAGCCAGGTGCCGGCGAGATGCAGCAGACCAACATGATGACCAACGCCAACAACGTGGTGACGTCCAACGCCATGAACGCCGCTGCCAACGGCATGAACGGAGGGATGAACCTGAACATGAATGCGGCCAATATGAGCGCCGCCATGAACGCACAGCAATTCCAGCAGAACAACGTGGCGGTAAGCCAGGCGATGAACAACTTCCAGCAGCAAGCTCAGGCGCAGGCTCAAGCGCAGGCTCAAGCCCAGGTCCAAGCTCAAGCACTAGCACAGGCACAAGCGCAAGCCCAGGCTCAAGCTCAGGCCCAACAACAGAGCGCTGCGGCACTGGCTGCGACGAACGGTGCAACTGTTGGTGTCTCCGCTGGTTTGAACCCTGCCGTGACGGCGGGCTTGAATGCCGCGAGTACCGCTCCGACGACGGCTGGCACAACCCCAGCGGTGAGCATCCCCACTCCACCACAACAACAGGCCCAGCAGTGGCTGCAGCGTATCCAGGTGCAATTCCAGGCCCAGCAGCGGCAACTACTCCACACACAGAACCAGGAGACGCAGCAGTTGCGGCAACAGCACATGAATCAGCAGCAACAACTCTCGCAGCAGCAGCAACAGCAAGGGGTAGCTCCTGATCTGCGTCGCCAGCAATTGCAAACGTTGCAGCAGCAGCATCAACTTGCGCGCACGCGACTTCAACACCTCCACAAGAGCAAGCAGCAGCAGTTGCAGCGTAAGCAGCAGCAATACTTGATGCAGAAGCAGCACCAGCTTCAGCAACAACAGCAACAGCAACAAGGTCAAATGGCCGCAACGTCAACTGCGGCCGCTACTAACGGCGTTGCGTCTACGACCATGACGGCTGCTACGCAAGCGGGTATCACGTCGGTCTCGATGTCGCTTCCTAACGCGACGACGGTGCAAACCACGGTTCCTACTGTTCCTACAACACAAGCAGCAGCGCTTGCGGCAGCTCAGCGTGGAGTGAAGCCTGAGCAGCTTGCGGCTGCACATACCCAACAAGCGGCTATGCGAGAGATGCAGCGTGCTCAGAACACGACCCAGTTGCACGCTGACAGCTCGTTGAAGCACCAGGTGCCCAACGGCACTGCGACGACCACAACACCTTCTCCTACGATCTCAGCGACAACTTCGACGACTCCTGCAACCACCACTGGAAATGCCAACCAGACCTACGTGGAGAGACTGAAGGAGATGAAACAGAAGTACTGGGATGACCTGGTGATTGTGTACCGCGAGTTTGAACGTATGGTGAAGCAAAAACCGGCGAACCAACAGCAAGAGCGTATCAACACCTTCCTCGTGAATCTAAAGCGTATCATAGCGCTGCTGCAGCAGGACCCGTCGAAGGTCACAAGCAACAATAAGAACGACTTGGATCGCGTGGAGGCACATATTCATAAGCAGGTGCTACCGATCTTGGAACGTTTGAAAAACAAGACTCGCGCTGCTGCTGCGACGAGCGGAACCAATGGTGTTGCCTCAACTCAGCAGGAACAATTAAAGAAGGCTCAGGAAGCTCAGCGGCTGGCCCAGCTGCAGGAGCAGCAGAAGAAAATGCAAGAGCAGCAAAAAGCAGAGGCCCAGCGAAAGCTTCTTGAGGAGCAGAAGAAGAAGCTACAGCTCGAGGCTGCAGCGGCTGCGGCCGCCAAGAAGCAGGAGGTGTTGGAACAGCAACGCAAACAGAAGCAAAAACAACTACAGGCTCAGCATGCGCAACAGCAAGCCCTCTTGCAACAGCAACAACAGCAGCGACAACAGCTACTGGCGCAGCAGCAGGCCCAGCTGAAAGCCCAGAATCAGCTCCGCATGAACGCAGCCGCTCAACAACAAAATGGGGCAGTTTCTGGGGCCATGGGAGCAACAACGACGGCGGCCACGATGTTGGCTGCGAGTAATGGTCTTGCTACGACAACCACGGGCAATGGGACTAGTGTGTCGCCTACTAGTCTGGGGGGTTCTCTACAGACCCCTATTGACGTTTCTGTTTCATCGTCACCTGGTGGATCCAATTCAACGAACGATATGGCCTCGTTGACCCCCGCGCAATACCGCACCTTTAAGCTCCCAGAGGCGCGCAAACAACAGTTGACGGCTCAGCATGCTCAGCTGCGCGAGCAGCAGCAGGAGCTGATCTTGCAGCAAAGTCGCGCCAAAACGCCGTCGCATCAGGCGAAGCTGGCGCACCAAGCCCAGCGTCTTGCGCAGATGATCAATAAGATCTCGCAGCAGTTGGTGCAGTGCAAACTGGCGGAGGAGTATGAGCAGTCCAAGAGTATGAGTATGGCTACGACAATATCTCAGCCGACGCTGTCGCAGTCCACGGCTACGCCAACCGCGCTGAACAAGGCTACGACTATAAAGCCTGAGCTCGTCGCTTCCACTACTGCCACGCCAGCCATGAACTTTCTGGACACCTCGGCTCCTGCTGCTGCTACTCCCGCGGCCCCTGGACAGGCAGCACAAAATGCCGCAATGAAGGTTGAAGCCACTGCTGCCGGCGCTGCAGTTGTGGGAACAGATCCAACGCAGGTGGAAGCAGCGAAGATGGACGAGAACTTCAAATCAGTATTACCCGATATGACAGGTCTTGGCGCGTCCGAGAAACTGTTGACTGCTGTAGCTGCCTACGAGAAGCACAAACCAGAGGTTCTGAAGCGTGGCGCCACGAGGTTCTCGCGCATTGCTGTCACAATCGGTGCCAAGCTCAACACTTCCTACGTGACTTCCTAGAAACTTGCCAAGCGCTGTCTGCGCTGCTCCGTGTGAAATGAAATCCTGCCCGGAATGGACGTTTGCCGTGCCCGATAGTGTACAATGGGGCTAGGAATTCGCCAAGGAAAGCATCGCAAAGTGAAGGCGAAGCAGCACGCACGCGTTCACATAGTGGCAGATAGGAAAATAGGTTTTGCTCTATTTATGAGGTAACGCTGGTGTTTTGTGTTTGTTCAACTGTTTTCTCTCGATACAAATGGTCAAGCTCGAGTCCGCGTCACCGAGTACTGGGTTGAGCTGCACAGCAACGATACCTGAGCTCTTCCTGCATCGAGTCAGCGCGGGATTGAATATTGAAGCGACTTGACCATGAGTGCGGTACTTGACAAGTCTTGACCTACCCAGTTTGTGTGCGACCGTTCTGTCCTTCCTGCAAGATTTATCACTGCCGTAGTCTTTTGCTTCACCCACGCACACGAAGTCACTTTCACCTCCCTCCAGTGTTACGACGGTCGAGATACTTGTGACACTTTTGGTACAAGTCTGAACCTTCAGAAATAGCAAGAAATGGATAATTAATGTACATTTGTCTTTACGAGTTATGATTTCATGAAAACGAACTTTTGAGGTGATGCCGGGAACACATTGTAGCATCGGACAGGCAATTTCGACAACGCTGCTAAGCTCCAAATCGCTGGATGCGCTTCATCATGCTCCTCCTAATATAAAAAAACTACTTTGCTGTCTACAGGTACAGGACCAAACCGTCCTGCTACAAGAACAACACCACAATTGTAACAATGAAGGTGCCATGGAACCTGAAGAACTGAGCGCTTTTGGTGGTCTCACAAGCTTTTTTTTGTGTCGGCTTGAAGGTCTCACCTCGATATTCTACACAACATGTACATAGGAGTAGGGTGTGACACACAATCGATCCGCTTGTCCGCTCGATCGTACGCTCCCGTCCACTTACTCAAGTCAAGTCAAGTCGTTTTAGCTGTGAAACAGTCGAATCGGACTTTCATAGTCGAAAAGCAGACGCCGAGCGCAAGAACCAAGTCGGAGCCCCCCGAAGAGCTCCCGCTGCCCCTCGCGCCCCCGCAATCCCTCGCAGCGCTTCGCAGGCCTTCAATCCATCCCCAGTGTCAATTGCAGCTCTGCAGCCATTGCCACGCTCGAGATCCCATTGCGCAGTCCATTCCGGTGCTGGTTTTCTCGCGCACGACCCATCGTCCGCCGTCGAAACCAGTCGCCAGTTGCCTTTTACAGTCATTTGAGCCCGTTCTCAACGTCGCGAGGAGCTCGGTGACATGTCGACAATCGTGGTGGAACAACCCCGCCAATCAGGGATGGCTACACCTGCCCAGCCCCAAGCTACCGCCACAGTGGACGCCAATGGGACCAAGAAGCTCTCAGCTGACGCGACCCCGGAACCTATGGACGTGGATACGGACAAAGAGAAGACGTCAGCGGAGAGCAGTGATGCGTCCACCGTCTTCGCCAATGGAAAGGCGACGGCGTCTACTGCTGCAGCTGACACGTCCACCAAACGCAACACCGAGAGCCCAGCAGAAACGTCAAGGAAGCTCGTGGAGCGAGCGAAGCGCAGACTGCAGATTCAGATGCAGTACGTGGAGAACGCAAGACGCAAAATCCTGGATGAGACCCATCCGGATATGGCACAGAGACTGCAAGTGCTCGTCGAGGAACGCGACCGTCTCCTGCGTGTAGCCAAGCAACGCAGCGAGTACTTCCAGAACGGCACGGCTGTGATCTTTGACTATGAGTGCGACGAGGCCAACTCGGAATATGAAGTGCACTGCGAGAAGCTGCGCCAGGATATGCTAGAGGAGATCCACCACGAGATGGAGATCCTGCACGACCAGCGCAAGGGAGGCCACACCTATGGTACGGGGATCTGATTGCTTAGATTGAGTTGTTGTGCGTGTTGCTGACGTGCTGGTGATCCAAATGACAGCTCGGGCTACGACTCGCAAGACGCGCAGTGCCCGCACTAAAAACGGATCGGACTCAAGCGTTGCTCTAGACACTGTACAGAAGGTCAAGAAGCGCGCGGGCTATGTATTTCAACCGCTGGAGAATAAGTTGGGTCAGTCTGAAATTGACCACGACGTGCGCGAGCTCGCAAACAGCTACGAGACAACGAAAAAGCGGCGCATGGATTTTGACACCGGTACGCCGCTATCTGTACCTTCTGATGGTGCCACTGCATGCACTGATGCGGCTTTGCGTGTTTTGCAGACGGCGAGATTCCCACAGTGGCCAAATACTACCGCAATAAGTTCCTGTACCGAGACTGGGTCTTTCAGGAGGGCGATGAGGTGTATGTACTCAACTATCCGGCGTCCAGTGAATATGCGGCAGTCATCAGCGGCATCACGCCTACCGAGCTGCTCGTGCTCTCAGAGAAGGGCAAGTACTACCGCTTGGTCATCATGGACATCCGACAGGGTCGTGTGGTGCTTACCACGCTGTCATCAGAGCAGGCTGCGTCCCGGGACGATCTCGGCGACGCAAGTCCATAGACGCACCGCCATCCTTGCCGGTGTCAATCTTTCCGCTTGTGCTTGTCCTGGGTTCGCCGCCTTGTGTCTTAATTTTGCTTATCCCATCAACAATTACTTGAAAAAACAACATTGCGGTGCCATTGAGTCGGCTCGGATCAACAGTTTCTAGCTACGCCTCTTGCCTCCTATACGAATGCCTTCCAGCAATCCAGAAAGTCTTCACTGCCCCGCAGCAGCCTCCTTTGCCCGCTTGTCGGCCAGGTACTTGGCCGCTGCCGCCTGCTTGCGCTCCTCCTCCTCCTGCTTCTCGGCGTACATCTCGGGCACCTCAAGACCCACACGCCGCGCCGAGCGGTTGACGATCTCCTGTCCGGAGAGCTTCTTCTCCAGCCCCGCGTCCAGCGCCCACAAGTGCTGCAAAGAGACACAACAATCATGTCAGTTACTCGGCTCAATCTTGAGGCTTGACACCCCGAAAAGCCACGTACGCGCTGCTCCTGGACGCCCTGCAGCAGCATCAGGTAGTCGCTGGCCTCCGCGCGGTACGTGCGCATCTTGGCGCGGTCGTTCTCGTGCTGCCGCGCGCGGTACTGCAGTGGGATCAGACAATCAGTTGTGAGAGGATGTGCGGCCGAGAGAGCGTGTGGCGAGCGCTGGAGCACCGGACCTGCGCGAGGATCTGCTGCGAGAATTTGCAGTCGCGGACCGAGTCCTGCGAGCCGCGCGCGCGCGCCACGCGCAGCAGTGAGCGCAGGTTCTTGAGCACGTCCGCCTTGGAGCCGATGCGCAGACCCCTCGCCATTTTTGCTGATTGTTTGGCGTCGAGCCTTGATGACGACGAAACACAAAGTGTACACAAATATGGTGTGACGACCACAAGAAAGCTGTGATTGGTGCGGGTTTTCGCCAATCGCAGATCCGATTACGAATACAGCGGTCTGCTACGTCAGACTCGAAGCACGGCATTGCAGCAATTGCGAGACTTCCCTCGCATTCATCGTCTCCTTTTACTATCCAATCCGTCAACTTGAGCGTTATGGCTACTGGAACCGCCGCATCGAACGGTGTCAAGGCCGACAATGTGGGTACGACGCCCATCGAAGAAGCGCTCGAGACCATCCGCCAAGGAGGTTTCGTGGTCGTCATGGACAACGAAGACCGTGAGAACGAGGGCGACTTGATCGCCGCCGCCGAGTTCGCCACCGAGGAGCGCGTGGCCTTCATGCTGCGCCACTCGACGGGCATCGTGTGCGTGCCGGCGCTGCCTCTTCGTCTGGAGGAGCTGCAGCTGCCGCTCATGGTGGAGAACAACACGGAGGCGCACAAGTGCAAATTCGCTATCACCGTGGACCTCAAGGAAGGCAACTCGACGGGCGTCTCGGCTGGTGACCGATCTCGCACGATTCGAGCGCTGGCCGACCCCAAGGTGGGCCCGGTAGCCTTCAACCGACCTGGTCACATTTTCCCGCTGCTGGCTCAAGAAGGTGGCGTCATGGTGCGTGCTGGACACACCGAGGCGGCTATCGACCTTGCCAGACTCGCAGGTGTGTCTCCAGTGGGTTACCTCTGTGAGATGATGGGCGACGACGGCCGTATGCTGCGCCGCCCGCAGTTGCAGGACTTCTCTCAGAGGCACAACCTGCCCCTTGTCACGATTTCGGACCTTATCCGCTATCGCTCACGCACGGAGACGCTCATCCAGCGAAGGGAAGCGAAGGCGACCAAGGTCTCCACTCCTATGGGCGAGTTTGCGTCGCTGGAGTACAAGTCGCTCTTGCAGGAGGACCAGATGTACCACGCGCTTGTGTTTGGCGATGTGAGCGACCTGAAGAGCGTGCCTGTGTTCCTGGTGGAGGACGGGTTCGAGAACGAATTGCAAGCACAGTGGGCGCAGAAGCAAGTGGCTTGTCACGGCAGCGGCGTGTTGATCTACGTACATGGCTCAGCGCAGCTCCTGCAGATCAGCGGTGAGTTGATGGCGCGCCAGAGTATCTTTGGCATGGCCATGCAAATCGTGCGTGACTTGAAAATTAGTTCCGTGCGTTTGCTTTCAACGACCGAGTCCAGCTTCGACCCGAATGGTTTTGGCGTTGAGATTGCTGGCAGCGAACGCCTCGCAACATCGGTGTAAGTGCAGGTGACTTCAGATTTTGGCGATAGATTGGCAATCGAGTATTTGCTCAAGATACGAGTTGTCGCTGCAATTCGTCGCAAATTTGCCGTGCAATGACTACATGTAGATGCAACGAAATCCTAAGTGCAGCGAGGAAGCTGGTCATCATCGTGCGAGGCGTGAGCAGCATGGGACACGCTGACCTCCACGTTGCTGTTTGCGTCAACGGCCACGTCACTCTCGTGCTGTGATTGGCCACACCCCAACGGGTTTCCTCCAATCGACGAGTAACCTTATCTACCTCACATTCCTATCCTCTTTCATCACGCAAGTATTACACAACAGCGACAATACGCACTCACCCGCATCATAAACCTATCGTATCATGTATTACCATTCGCTCCATAATCTCTTCCTCGTCGCCGTCGATTACGAGTGCAACGTCAGTCTCATTGCTACATCGGCCTCTTCCAGCGCAAGTCTCCTCCATGACCACCGCCAGCAACAACGTGGGCACGTCGTCCATCGAGGACGCGCTCGAGGCCATCCGCAAGGGCGGCTTCGTGGTCGTCATGGACAACGAGGACCGTGAGAACGAGGGCGACCTCATCGCCGCTGCCGAGTTCGCCACGGAGCAGCGCGTGGCCTTCATGCTGCGCCACTCGACGGGCATCGTGTGCGTGCCCGCG
>JAHWLE010000908.1:0-16003 GCA_024679135.1 Phytophthora foliorum
TGCGTTCACCTTGGGTCCATTGCCTGCTGCAGCGGAGGCCGCCGCGGCTTCGGCCTGCGACGTGGCGGACGCGTTGAGCTGGATGGAGACGCCCCCGTAGAGCTCTTCGTCCTCGTCTTCCTCGAGCTTCTCGGCCTCTTTCTTGACGGCGTCGGCTTCCCACGTGGCTCGAGACTCCTCCGTCTTGGCCTCCTCCTTGACGCCGCCGCCCGCGCGCTGCGTCGTCACCAGCACATCCTCGCCAAAGTCCTCGTCCTCCATGGCGATAACAGGATTTATGAACCACGGAAGGGGATGTTGTGTAGTGTACACAACATTTTGGGTGCACGTGGGTTTGGGTGTACGTGGGTTTCCAAACCCGACCCACCCGTTTCCGTACTTTGGAGGAGAGGTCGAGTGCGTCGGTGATTGGCTCGTGGGCTCGTACACTTGGTGTTTGTATGCTGGCGCCTCCGCGGCCAATAGTTTCGCGGCCCGAGAGCGGCCCGAGCCTCGCCGACTCACGCAGTTCTTCTTGTCTCGTTCGACTTTTGCAGGTAAGCGGGGCGTTCCGGTTCTTTTGGACGTAACGGGGGGAGCAATGCAGCCATGAACAGTGGGGACGCGCGTGCGGATAGACGCACCAATCAATCGGGGACGGAAGCGTCCGCAACGACGAGCTTCAAAGCGTAGAAAGTGAGGGAGATACAGGCGATCAAGTGAATAGCAGAGATCCGTCTCAACCGCTCCGTCCTGGAAAGATTCCTCTGCTCCCAGCGCCGTTTCCACTGCGCCCGCGCTCCCCTCTACACGTGGCAGGCTTGGGCTCGCACTCCTGATGCCTGGAAGCTCAGTTGCTAATGCCTCTATGTGTGTGTCTGCTACAGTTTAGTCAAAGATGCCGCACTCCTTCGGTTACCGCGCCCGCACGCGCGACATGTTCGCGCGCCCGTTCCGCCAGAGCGGCATGATCAAGATGTCGACGTACCTGCGCACGTTCAAGGTGGGCGACTACGTGGACATCAAGGCCAACGGTGCCGTGCAGAAGGGCATGCCGCACAAGTTCTACCACGGCCGCACCGGCCGCGTGTACAACGTGACCAAGCGTGCCGTCGGCGTGCGTGTGAACAAGATCGTGGGCAACCGCATCATCCACAAGCACATCAACGTGCGCATTGAGCACGTGCACCAGTCCAAGTGCCGCCTGGGCTTCCTCACGCGCGTCAAGGAGAACGAGCTGAAGAAGAAAGAGGCTCGCGCCACCGGCGTGCGCGCTCAGATCAAGCGCACCCCCGTGCAGCCCAAGGCCGCCTACACCCTGAAGACCAAGGGCACCAAGCCCATCACCATGGCGGCGCAGCCGTTCGTGGACCTCATGTAAGTGGCTTTGGTGGTCTCCACCGTTGCAACTTGTTGTTGGGAGCTTGCGCTCGGCTTGAGGCGAGACGGACAGTCGTAACCCCAACGAGCTGGGCAAAATGAAAGAACGAGTCGAATCCACGGCGTCCTCTGTTTTTCCTCGCATCACTCACTACCATGGTATCAGCTTGATCATCCGACAGGAACTCGTTCACGTCATTTTCCAGGGACAAGCAACCCATTTGTGAATAGCCACACTATCGGACAGGTACCTATACTACATCATCTCGTACTTATTCGAGTCACTCCGGTTCCCGCTCTCAGTCGCGAATCCATAGCCATTTCCACATTTCGTGACTCTTCACCACTAGAAGCGATGGATGCTCCGATGGACGACGCGGCCATGGAGCAGTACGCTGACGTACGCACCACCGATACCTTTGCATAGCAAATACCTGTGAATTGTATGTGGAATCGCTCATGAACTTCCTCTCACTGCGCAGTGGCTGGACAACTTGGAGAAGACGGACCCAGAGGGCTACAAGCACTTTATCGCCACGATGCAGAGCCAATTGCAGGCCGCAGGATTGGGACCAGAGTCGGTGGCGGGTGAACAACAGGTTGACGCCAATGCGGCGCTGTTTGACATGCTCAAAAGCTCTGCAGGGGCACGGGGACGAGCCACAGACAGCAATGCACCAGGTTTGAACAGGGGAAGCTTGGTTTATGGTGATACAAAGTTGGTGAATGTATTATGCAATTGATATTAAGTAGATTTCAAGCCGCGGTTTCCTGGCGACAAGGTCATGGGGGACGACGGTCTGACAGCCACGCCGGAAGGGGTACCTTTTGGCTTGCTAGAGGACGAGCAAACTTGGAACTAAGTAAATTTGTTGGTGGTTGCTAGATGTACATCGATGTGAAGCCTGGATTCGTGATGAAGACAAGTGACGTCAAGAACAATAAGAAGGTCGAGAGACTGCTCGACCCCCATATCCAGTCAGTAGCAAAAAGTCTGACATTGTCCGGCGAATTGCTGCATGGAGTAGGTGTTCGTGAATGTGGTCTACGCCGACGAAATCCAGGCCTTCTCTGAGAAGAAGAAGCTGGACGAAGAGGGCAAGGAACAAGAGGTGAGACCCTTGTACCATTGTGCTACTGGAAAGGTTGTTTGGTCCAATGACATAACTTGTGGTTTATGGTCAGGGAATTCATGTGCCACTAAGTCTCGGTGCGCCTCACGAGGTCACAGACAAGAAGGGAGTGAGCGCGCTGGCATTTGATGTGGCGGTGAACACGAAGGTTGTTGAAGACTGTCAAGCAGACAAAACAGGCGCATTCCGTAATTTCGTATGTGAACTGACAATCGAGTACATCGATCAAAAGGTATTACGACTTTTTCCATAGAAGCAAGACTAGGTAAAGCTAACTGATATGCTGCGCTTCATCCAGTACAAAATCAAGCTCGACGACCGCTATAAGCTGCCCCGGTTGACGTACCGTGGAGAACTACCCCCGCCAAAGCACTATATTCGTAAAACCCAGGCACCAATCATCCAGGAAGTAGTTGCTGGTAACTCTGGAGCTTCCAAGCAATCGGGCAGAGCGAAAATTACAGCGCAGAAGGCAGCAAAAGCTGCGAGGGAACCAAAGACGGCTACAGCGCGCTTTGAGGTATTCGAAGAGCGCAGTGATAATCGTACAGCCTGCTCAAGGTTCCATGCGACGAAGGGTGGTGAACCATTATCACCAGAGGTACTTGGGCTAGCCGGTGCTCGGCTGATCATTTGTATTAGATTCGAAAACATGGTGCAAGGTGCTAGTGATGTCGACCTGGAACTCCGAGCCGAGTTTCTACATGTTAAGGCGGCCACTCATCATGATTTAGGTAAGCGCAAGGGTTTGTTCACTTTGTTGCGGCGAAAACTAACAACTTTAGCTCTGATGTGGCGTTGTTAGAAATCTTTCTTCCGTATCCAGTCGGAGTAGATACTGCAAGAGTTTGCTTGGATCGAACCAGCAACACGATGGAGATATCCCTCACGATTGACAAGTCCTGGAATACTGTTGGTCCCGACTGCGGCTCTGCACCGTGGCTTCTTGCGCAAGCATTGGACGAGAATGAGGGAGATACTGCAGTGAATAAAGACACGTCTGCCAGTTCTGCCCAGCAGATACCTAAATCACTGGTGGAGATGTTTCATCTCGCGAGTGCCGCCGATTCGAACGAACCCCTGTCTAATACTACGTCGAAAGCTCCACGATGGGATCCTGTGATGGAAGATGAGGAGCTACCAGAGGACCGATTCCACCGCAAAGACATGATGTCGATGCACATTTTGGAGCAACGGCGGATTGAACGTGAACAAAAAGCAAAAGAATCGGAAGATAAGCGTAAGAAGAGGCGTGCCGAAGTGGAGGAAATGCAGAACAAGGCGAAAGAGGCTGGCAAGACCTGGCGCGAAATGTATCCTAACGAGCCGGAGACAACCTACATCGACATGGAGGACATTGTGCGGCAGGAGAAAGAGAGACTTGATCGCCATCAGCAACAGCAAAAAGAAAACGAGGACCCAACCAGAGAGTGCATGACTACCGAGGATGCAAAGCGTGCGGCGGCGAGGTGGTCCGAGAACTACAAGCACGGAAACTTCGACTTGCAATCTGCATTGGCATTTGATCTGCTCTAAGATAATACAGATTGAGCCACAAAGTTCCTTTTGCACGGAGATGATCTACTCCTTGTTAGCGTAGTTGCGAACACCAAAGATGGTCGAACCCACACGAACGTGCGTGCTTCCACAGGAAATCTAGACCACCACAACAAAATGGTAACAAGCAAATCAGCATAATTCACCTAAAAAAAAATAACCACAGTCTCTTACCGCAAGTTCGAAGTCGCCCGACATGCCCATGCTGAGAGCCAAGTCCGCCTCAGTCTTTCCAATAGCCTCAGCCACAGTCTTACGGCAAGCCACCAGACGGTCGAAGCACTCGGACGTGGTATCTCCGTAACGTCCAATGGTCATCAGTCCCGTAAGGTTAAGGTGTTCACAGGACGTCACAATGTGGCGGGCCAACTCGACGGAGCCGTCGGCGTCAATGCCCGATTTCTGCTCCTCCTCACTGGTGTTCACCTGCACCATGACGTTGAGTTTCTCGGAGCGGAATTCGCCCGACGCCTTGTTCAGAGCATTGGCGATCTTGATGGAGTCCACGGTCTCCACCACGAACAGGTTGGGCACGTCACGCACGAGTGGCTTGGCCTTGTTGGACTGCACGTGGCCAATGTAGTGCCACTTGACGTCAGCCGGGAGCAAAGACGTCTTCTGCACCAGCTCCTGAATCTGTGTATCATAAAATACCACAAATAAGAACGAATTGCCATAAATAACATGCAAATGTGGTAAATTACGTAGTTCTCGCCGAAGTGGCGCTGGTCGGCCTCGTACGCCTCCTGCAGGTCTTCGATGGGTTTAGTCTTGCTGACAGCCACTAGTGTGCACTGCTGCTTCCACGCGCTCTTGGCTACCGCCTCCGCCACCTTGGCTCGCACCGCCAATAAATTCTTCGCCACTGCCATCTTGTAAAATACAACAAACCAAAAATGGCGCAATAAGTATAACCTATACAAACGAATATATTAGCCCATACAAGATCATTGCTGCAAGTTGAAGTGAGGAATCCAACAATTGGAAGTCTGAACTCCAACAATCTACATACGACGAGTGGAATACATACAACGAGTGGAATGTATTTGCATAAAAAATTGTAGTGGGCGGACTTGCATTGGCAACGGTTCTGCCCTCGTTGAACTTAAAAACCTAACGATCTGTCTTCCGATCGAGAGAGCGAGTCACTAGTCTCGTCGTCTGCGGACGATGAATGCCAATCAGCAGCCGAAGCACTATCTTCCATCGAGGTGTCTTGTGATCCTGAAATCGAAGCGAAAACCCAATTGGCCAAGGAAGCGTCTGTAGAATCCGAACCGGAGACCAGGAAATCTTGCTCACTCTCGGCTGATGCGCTCTGCGACTCGGACGTATCAGACGCGGAGCCCTCGATGGATCCGAGCTGGGATTCGCCGATCCAGGTTTCAAGTGGGTCGATCATAACCTCCTCAAAGGACGAGGCATCCGTACTGTGGCTCGATCCACTCGCCGATTCTTCGTGCAAGTCCGACAAACCAGTAGCTGACTTGCTTGATGAGTCGTCTGAAGTGTCAACTGACGAGTCCTCAGACTTGTCGGTACCGGAAGAGCCGAGCGTGGATTCAGCAGTCAACGTCGACCCAGTCGCACCATTGTCGGCTACAAGACTGCTTGAGCCGCTCACAATCGTTACACCACCGATATTAGCCTTAGCGTCAGCTGGACCCTCAGTGCGTGCTGACGTGTTTGTCGGCTCTGACCCGTTGTTCATGCTCGCGATCGCGATGACACCGAAAACCACACCGCAAACCAGAAGCAACGTGATCGCTCCGCGAGTGGCCCAAGGGCGCGGCATCGGTACCGGGACCGAACGCAAAACTGGGATTCGCGTGAGTGTTCCGCCTTCCAACTCCTCGAGGCGGTCAAAACCACCATCACCTGGGTGGTACAGCAGGTTGTTGCTCTCGGTCATCATGTTTGCAGATTTGTTCGCTTCAACGGCGAACCTTCAGAAGTGTATTTTGTCGTATGTGAACTGCAGCTGTCGAGTGGAGAAATGGCCACCTCCTGCACTCACCCGAGATCCATCACCAACGTCAGTCCGTTTGAAACGAATGAGCTGCGATCGATCTGTCAATATTTCCCCACCACCACTTCCCACACAACCGCAAAAATAGTCCACGGCACACATTGACCATTATCACCCAGCCCGACTGGCATCGGAACACTCATCCCATGCCGCAAAATGCAAGAAACAAAACCAACATGAGACCCAGCAGCAAAACACGTCCGTAACTAGTGTGTCACACACTACTGTATACACATCTCACAACCATTTTGTACCCATAGCCGCATTCGGTGACCTATTTCTACTATTCGTGACCACATACTTCGTGTATCACTCGACAATGCTGCGCGCATTCCTCTCCGGACGCGGCGGCTTGCCACGCCGGCTACAGGCCACGTCCGGCAGCACCTCAAGCTTCGTGAAGTTCTCCAGCGTCTCCTCTACCTCCCCACCAAGTAGACACGTGCGAATCGACCTGTGGAGCGCGCGCGCGTGGGTTGAAAAAATCGCCCCAGCGCTGCAGACCTTCCTGGCGGTGGAGAAGCACCTGATGGTCCCTCTAAAGTTCGTTGTACCTCATGGAGACGCTCAATGGCCCGTGGAGGCGTGGGGTTATCCGTTGGGGTTACACTGCAGGAACCTACGCGTGATCAAGCAGCAAGGGAAGAACCTGCCGTTCTTCGCTTTGGACGACTTGGAGACGCTCGACTTTCCGTGGGATATGCGGCAACGCAAGTGGGAGGTGCTGGTGCTTCCTTCTCTCAAGAAGTTCTATGAGATCTACGGCCACAGTGAAATCCCCATCACTTTTGTGATCCCCAAGGGCGACCCCCAATGGCCCGAACTGCTTTGGGGGTTCCGACTCGGACAGACGGTCATGAGTATGACGTATGTGGGCACCTACAAGGCCCAACAGGAAGCTTCCGAGGACGACCTGGACGCTATCGGCTTTGCTGCGGTATCGTGGAAAGAGCGCCAATGGGAGAAGAAGATCATGCCGGCCCTGGAAGTGTTCAGACGCAAATTCGGACACTGCAATGTGAATTTCAATTTTGAGGTGCCGAAAGAGCCCGAGTGGCCGAAAGCGTCGTGGGGATTGAGACTCGGAGCGACGGTCGCCAACATGCGCTGCAGAGGCAACTATGAGGAGATGGTGCAGCGAGACAAGCACAAACTGGAGGAGATTGGATTCGTGTGGGACCCGGAAGACCAGCGGTGGACCGAGAGGATCATGCCAGCGTTCGAGGCGTACCGCGACGTATGCAAGGTTGGATGGGTGCCTGTCGACTTTGTAGTGCCGGATGAAGAGCCTTGGCCGGAGTGTACACGTGGATTGAGACTGGGTAACATCTTCATGAAGATTCGGCACACAGGATCGTATTCATCCTATCTAGAAAGAGATCGCGATCGCCTGGAAGCTCTCGGATACGATTTCAAGGCGCCGTACGACCCGCTCGTGGCGCTGAGGGGTGCGTTGTGAGGGCAACATTTCCTGCCAGAGGTTTGGCGAAAATTCCAGCACAGACTCCCTAGATATCTCAAATGGCACGTATCTTACTTTGTGTAGTTTGAATTCTTTATGTTTCTTCGCACAGCGCTACAGTGTGCTGCTGTACTTGTATGTAGCAAGACACTCGTTTGGCTATCAGTCCATCAAAATACATGCAATGTTGCTGAGCTGGAATATCTTTACTACAGTATTTATCACCGTTGAATTGCTGCAACGCTTAGTTTCCACGTCACAGGAACTAACTAACATGAAATCCATCAAATTTATATCGTTAGCGCTTGCTACCTACTTACTATGTTCACTCAGTAAATTTTACTCACAACAATGCCTTAATCGTCGATGTCAAACTGATTAGATGTCGACGCGGGCAACGCCATGACATGCTGACGTTGGGAGGCCTCCCAGTCGGTCAGGCGGTTCTCGCGCATCTGACTTGCATCGACACTCGGGTTTGAATGGGATCGCTGTGTGGCTTTGTTCATGCTCATCTTGGCATACTCGCTTTGAAGCGAGCGCAACAATGCTTCCTGTTCACCGATGGAGTGCTCCATCTCGTGGAACCCAGTAGTAGCTTGCAGTGCAGCCGTGGCGGCCGCCGCAGCCTCAGCCGACGAATAGGTGGAGCTCGACATCGACAACGAGCTGTACATCGACGACGCCGAGTTGTACGCCGATGAGACAGACGAGGAGCCTGTGGAGCCGTTCATCGTCGGCTGACTCCTCCTCCGACTGATAGTTGGGCGTTTAACACTACGTGTTGCTTGTTCGTAGTGGTGCATCTGCTGCTGCTGCTCCATGACGAAGCGCTGAACCGGAGTCTGCTGGTGGGCTCCGCTGAGGTACTTGCGTTTTTCATTCTCCAGATAGCGCTGCTTCAGGCGCTGCAAGCGCTGTGCCTCGGAAATGGCAGCGTGCATTGCACCTCCGCTGGGGCCATCGCCCAGTATCGCAAATTCCACGACAGAAACATCGTCATCATCATCAACATCGTCGTCCACGGTCGGAACGATTGTCGACGGCGCAGCAACTCCACCCAGCAGGAAGTCGTCCATGCGCTGGCCCTTGCGGTCAAGACGGCCGGAATACAAACAGCGCAGACAGAAGCGTTCGGGAATCACTGCACTGGGGTGTTCAGCACTGCGACGCTCGTGGTGAGGAAGGCACAACGTGTAGGTCATCAGACAGCGACCACAAGCAGCTTCACCACACGCACGGCACTGGGTCAAGTGCCTTTTCAACCGGCCAAACCGCTTACCGCAGGCTGTGCACTGCAGACGGTGGCGACCGTGGGCCTTCAGCGCGTTGCGGCGTGCGAAAAATTGCTCCTTAGGCAGCACCAGACCATGCCGCATAATGTACTTGACATCGGCGCTGTGCTCGACCTCGACCAGAGTAGGCGCCAACCGGGTGAGGAACGATCGTGTCATAACGGCCGGTGCACTTCCGCATGGATCCAGGTAGCCACGAGCAACCACCTGCACGTTGTTGGCGCGCTTGTCGTGGCGATACACAGTGGTGCAGCTCATCTGAGCACGCACGAGGTCAAACTCGCGGCGGTTCATGGCATCCACGTGCTCGAGCCCCAGCGATTGCTGCACCTTGACAAGCAACGGCTCGCCCTTGGGGCCCACCACACGCTGCGAGTACTCCACGAAGGCGAAGTCACGGGGCGAAATGAACTTGTCGGCCGGGCTCAGGTGCGCCATCCATTTGATGCCAAAGAAGTGGAACGGGTCCTCAGGTGACTGCGTCTCGAAGCTGCGTAGTACCGCAGCATCCAAGAACAGCTCTCGGTACAAGTCCGTCATGACGGCGCGCTCGTCTAACGTGGCGTCGCAGTAGAGTCCGTACTCGACGTCCTCGAGCGACATGTCGTGGATCTGTCCGCTCACCACGTAGTGACGCAAGCCGCCGTTGGAGGCATCCGTCGCGTCCTCGTGCTCGTCCGCAGCGGCGTCCTTGCCACGCTTCTTGCGGTACAGCGTCACGTGTGGGCGACGGTAGTGCACCTTCCACTGGTCGCGGTGTTCACCCACGAGGTCGTTGTTGTTGCTGTCCTCCCACGCGAACATGCCGGTGAGCTCGAGAGCGTCGGCCGTGAGCTGCTCGCAGGTTTCGCGCAGATCTTCCACCTGTTCCTCCGTCACATGCACCGCTGGCAAGTGCTCGTCCGCGAGCGGGAAGCGCCTCCGCGGGTTCAAGAACTGCATCTCGATGGACAGCGCATCGCCGCCAGCGCTGCGGAAGCCGTAGCCATTGGTGGTGCCTGCCACGCTCACGGGTCCGGCGACCGTGGAGGCGCTGTCCGAGCTGTTGGAGCGCCTGGACGCCGTGTGGCCGCTACTCATTCTCTTGATCAAGGCAGCAGTCGGTCTCCTCTGGGTGATCCGACAATGCCGAAAAGGTCACAACGCGAAGACGCGGTGCTGGTCAGGGTTTGACGGCTTTGCTTGCTTGACCGCCGCGTCGGTGATACAGGCAGGCCGTCGAACTGGATAGCGCAGGCAGAGCGGGGACCACTTGGCCGCGAAAGAGCACACTTTGGTGAAGTGAGCTCTTGGTGGTGGTGCTTGTGTTCGGCGACATGTCGCTGTAACTGCTACAGGTGGACAATTCAGGACGCTCTTGATTGGCGGAGACTGTCCATCGTCGACTATTTCGATACCATCTCCTCTTGCTGTATCCAAAGTCACTTGGATTTGTATGCCAAAGGTTTCACCAATTCACTCACGTTGCAAATCCGCTGCGAACGAATCCTGGGACGGATTTCAACGAGAATGGGAAAACCACGCCAAAGTGGCAGAATTGCACACTTGAGACTTCAGTGATCCAAAGACTTTGGTGTAAAGTGGGTTACATGCCCGCCTCTGCTCGAGCACGGCAGTCATTCGGGCCCAGAGAAGGTCCGCTGCACGACGGCGCCAACGGCCGAGCTGATCGGCCGTGCGCTCAACCAATTGCTGCTACAGCTCTGGAGATGGGCTCTGAGGGCCGACAAGAACTCGACGCCACTTTACACGGCAAGGCGCTGGATTGAAGTGAACTCTTCAAGGCTTTGCGTCGCCTTCGTCAGGACTCGCAGTTGCGCTCCTGAGGCTGGCAGCGGAGTTTTCGGAACGGGTCGTTGGCTACTGCAGGATGTTGCTCAAGCCGTGACACCTGCACCCTCGCCGCCCACCTATCGCAGACGAACGCAAGTGGAGGGATTGACGGGATCCGCTGAAGCTCGACCACATGGAAAGCAGCATCATACCATGTACCGGTACAGGCTCGATCGTCACGTTGCACCGTCATGGTTCCCTGTTCACGACGTTTACTTTTGATATCCTCTCCTTGTGAGCGGCGGCAAAGGTGGTTGTGCAGTCCGGCTACCTTGGCAGGTCCAGTGCTCATCTCCAAGGACCGAATGTGCAAGCTGCTGTCGGTGTGTCATGTACCTGCGTCGCATTGTGCATGCAGACATGGTCTCCGATCCGTTGCACGCTACATGAACTGCCTTCAAAAAGGCCTGCTTGGCACTGCCAAGTCGACAGGCTGGTCAAATCATGATAGCCTTTGCGTACCGCGCTGGCAACGTAACCACGACGTGCAAGGTGCCAGCGTGTGCAAATACAGTTGAAAGCCGTACGTGTCTGCTGTTTCACGTGATTCACGTGGGTTGGTCCGCTGATCAAGGATCGTCAAGGATTTAGAGCGGCTCTCTTATTGCTCAACTCTTCAGTGCAGACATCCACAACCAGAGCTCCATGGCAAGTACCAAGCCAACGCTGAGTGATCCTTGCTTGCTCTGCACCTCGCAGTTTCATTTTCTTATACGTAGTCCTTCAATCTGAGAGCAATTCCCCGAAAATGTTTCATGATCTGAGCTCATGGCATCGCTCGACCCACTCGGCACTGCAGATAGTTCTCCGCTAGCCATCGAGCCACTTCAACATGTCCACCGATCAAAGCGTCACGCACAGCTCGCCGTGTGCATCCTTCAATGCAGTTTTCATGCAAAAAGTAGAGAACCTCCATGTGTCCAAACCACGCAGCGCCATCCATCGCTTCGGTCGTGCAGCCCTCAGAGCGGTGCTCATACAGCCATGACACCACATCGAGGTGACCACAGCGCGCAGCAGCGTTCATAGCCTTCTGAGTACATCCTTCACTGCGGTTGAAGTGAAGGAATTGTACGATGTCCAAGTGGCCAAAACACGCCGCCGCATCCATCGCTTCAGTTGTGCAACCTTCAGACCGATTTTCGTGGAGGAATCGCACGATAGAGAGATATCCAGCGCCTGCTGCTCGATCGATAGCCCTCTCCGTACAACCTTCGCTTCGATTCTCGTGCAGGAACTTGACAATGTCCAAATGACCACCTCCTGCTGCTGAATTCATCGCCCAATGGCTGCAACCCTTTCTGCCATGGGTGTGTAAGAATCGCACAACAGCTAAATGACCTTCAGTAGCTGCGTAGTCCATTGCCAAGTACGAGCAGCCTTCACGTCGACGCTCGTGTAAGAACTTCACAACTGCAAGGTGTCCACCTCGCGCTGCGCCATCCATAGCATTTCTCGTACATCCTTCGAGGCGGTTTTCATGCAGGAACATGACAATTTCTAGATGTCCACCGCGCCCCGCCCCATTCATCGCATCTGTAGTGCAGCCCCCATTCGTATTGGCATGCAGCCACTTCACCACGTCGAGATGCCCGTACTCCGCCGCATGATCCATGACCAAAGGCGAACTATTTTCCGATCCAGGAATCAACAACTCCGCCTTATGCTCGTACAACCATTGCAGCAGCGCGAGATCTCCGCGCTTCGCCGCGAACACCATAGCGTGAACGGTGCACCCTTCGCTACGATTCTCGTACAACCAATGCACCATCTGCGCGTTGCCGTACCAAACAGCAAAGTTCATGGCGTACGTCGTGCACCCTTCGGCACGGTTAGCAGCCAGCCACTGTACGACTTGAACGTGTCCTCGAGCCCCCGCTTCATCCATGGCATGGTGCGAACCGCCCTCCGCGCGATTGCCATGCAACCACTGCACAACTTGAAGGTGTCCGTGAGCCGCCGCTAGATCCATGGCCTTGGTGCTGGCCTGCAAGTCGGGGATCGTCTGGTCCAGCCATTTGACAACGTCGAGCTGACCGTGTTCGGCTGCATGGTCCAGAACGGCTCCGTAACCATTGAAGTCCGGGTCATACGCTGCCAGCCATTGCAGCAATGGAATATCTCCTCGTTGCGCTGCTGACAGGAAGCAATTGCGATTGGAGAGCGGCCTCAAACGCCGCGAGGTGGCGCCGAGACGCTGCAGCAGGTGCAAATAGCCGTAGTCCAGTGCTTGTGGGATGTTCCAGCGGTGGGAACCGTCCAAATAAGCCGAAATGAGTGCTGCAACGTGAGGGAGGAAGCCCAACGCCTCCTGTCGCTCACGCCAAACGACCTGCACACAAGTGACCAAAGGTGTCCGAGCTGAGACCATGACGAAAAATACACAACTGATTTGAAAAACTGGGTCAGAAACGCGGCGAAACGGTGTTTTTCGAGCAGAGATGTACGGTTGCACTTTGATTCTCTCGATGCAACAGAAGATGCGTACATGTCTGTCATTGTATGGGTTTTGGGGTCCGCATCACCTTTGCTGGTTCAGTCTTGATTCAACTTCACCGACAGGACCGTGGATTTAACGCAGTCTCTTGAGCCTTGTTGGTCTGGCACTGACGCCCGACGGCGCCACGCTAGGTTTGATCGCTCCTACCGATTCAGGTTTCCCACTTGCGTCTGTTGTTGCTGACGTGGCCGTTGCTGCTTCAGAGGCTGCCTGGGACTTCGGCTCTATCCGGACGCTCTTGCTGTTGACAGCACTAACTCCAACTCGTCGAGTTTTCGCGGCTGGTGGACGGGTTCGGTCGATGAGCTTCGGAAGACGCTGCGCTGGGAGAAACGTGAGCGCTACAGACCTGTTACCACAAACCGAAATGGCATGGTGCCGTTAGGACAAGTACCAGAGTCAGTGAAGAAGAGTTGAGGACAGCACTTACTCGATGTCATCTTTCAGCAGCGGAGTCTCCAGTTGCTTCAGCTCGCCACCTGTCCGGTTCTTGATCGCCAGCTCCACTAACCGACCGATGCTGAAAGATATCCACGACAAAAAGAACTGTTAGCTATTCGTCATCCGCATAATTGAATTCAAACAGTGTGAGGCGTACTTGTGGTAAGCGACAAAGTTGAGGAACTCGAGCGATGCGCGCGACATCTTTCCAATGCCTAGCCATTCCCGAAATTGCTGCGCCTTGTTGTTCATGAAGTTCAGCTTGCGACCTCGAGCAAACACGTCGTAGATGGACCAGTCCATCGTCTTTGTGCGCTCGTCCGCGAATCGTATCCGCTCCTGCACACGCATCAACACCAGTAATTAATCTAAGCTTCTGCCAACGCATCAACGCAACATCGTACCAGGAATGCTTCGTTGAACACTGCATCAGTTTCAGACACGGCGAAGAGATCGAGCTCCTCTGCAAGCTCCTCTTCCTCAACATCTTCCAGCTCGTTCTCCTCGTGCTTTGTTTCTCCGCGGAACTCTCGCCAGCGTCCGTAGTATATTGCCTCCTCTTCGAAGATTTCCACTATTGTCTGCAACAATTCCCAAAACATCCCAGGTCAGCATCATATCACAAAGCAACTTCAACATCCCGTTTTCATCAACGTAGCTCACCCTCAGACACGACGACGCTGTCAGCACTTCTGGGTCAACCGATCCCAATACCTTCCGCATGTGATCACCAACTACAAAACCACCACATCATCAGCACAGCCACTACCAATCCGAAAAGCTTGCAACGACTCACCCAGCGCCTGCACCTCTTCCACAGCTGTCACACAGGACTGCGTGCTATCACCGAAAGTGCTCATCATAGCACTGATGGTGTGCAGCATCAACGACGCCTTCTTGCCTTTCTTGCCCGTGTCATGTTTCACTCCACAGGCACAAATCTCCTCGAAGAACTCGCCTTCTGCGACCTGCCAGCGAGGCTTATACTTCGGCTTGGCTGGTGCGTAGTGCGGCACGTCCGCGGGCGCGACGTACGCACTGTTCGGGTGCTTTGGCGAAGCTGCTCCGACTTCTGCAATTGGCCCATTGGAGCGTAAACTCCGCTGCTGCAGCATCTTGAGGTAAGGGTCGGACTTGACGGCCATTGCTGGGTCCAGTGCAGGCTCCTTCTCCTCCGACTTGGCCTCGTGCTCTTCAGTAGCTTCCGATCTGAGCTCTGCAGCTGTTTCCTGCTTGCGTTGCCGCTTCTCGCGGATGTAATTGAGCATTTTCTTCTTCTGTTCAAGCGGCAGCGACTTCCACGCATTGGTCTGCAGTTGCAGAGAGAAAATATTAGGAATTGTGAGGAATTAATAGAGTTTTTGAGGTGGAGCGCACCTCTTTGTAGGGATATTGGCGCTGGATGGCGTGGAACAGGCGGTGCACTTGCTCCAGCAGAGGGAGACGAGCGAGATCTTGCAGTCCGTACTCGTTCTCGGCGCCGGGGACGTCATCGGCGGCGGCACTGGGGCGCGGCGAGTGCTCGGCGTCCGACATTATTGCGGCGACCAATGACCTCCAATTTAGGTCAAAACGCTGCGATTGGCCAGCTAAAACAAGGCTAGATTACCACAATAGCGTTGATGCCCAGGATGGCTTCGCATGACGACAGAGGTCTACATGTACCGGGTTCACAAATTGGGCAACCCAAGGATGTTTCTCAATCAACGGGATTGTCGAACAATGCAAGTTTTCAATGCAGCAGAAAAAACTCTTCCCGTCCTCGCAGTGGGCCTCGACTGGTGGAGCAGTTAGCCGGCCTCGACGTTCTGTACAAATGCAGTCCCCGGGTGCGTATTCGTAACGTAAAACATACGTGATGGAAGCTGGGGTCATTGAGATTCGCTTCGCCAGCTAATGCAACTCGTTGTGATCTTCTCAAGCCTAGCGATATTGTTAATCAACGCGTTATTTTCGATGTTCTAGCTGGTCCAATACCATCAACAACCTTGCTGGAGCAACTCTCGACGTTGGTACATTCATCTCTCAGCCCTTGAGCCTGTTCGGATTCATCTAAGAGTGAACGAGCCACCGAAAGAAATTGTTTCTTGCAACTTCCAGAAAATCATCGGTGTACCCGCTATGCGGTACCTTAACACTTTGTGTTGCATAGGCGTGCGGTCGATGGCATCGCCCCAGCTTGAAGCGTGTGTCATTCGCCGACAAGACGCCGAAGCAGGAAGTTGCTCATTGACCATGGCGCCAGGTGAACCCGGCAGCGAGGCGTGCAGCCCCAGCGTTCGGGAGTTCTACGACGGCCTCTTCCACTCACCCATCTACGCGGAGCTCCACCGCGTGTGCTGCAACGTGGGCTTCCACCCGCGCGGCGAGACGCACGTGAGCTCCAGCGCCGCG
>JAHWLE010000909.1:2106-15997 GCA_024679135.1 Phytophthora foliorum
GCCGCCTCAAGCTCTCAGACTGCGTGGGCCACTTTGGCTACATCCAACTGGAGCTGCCGGTGTTCCACATTGGCTACTTTAAGGCCGTGACGGAGATCCTGCAGAACATTTGCAAGAGCTGCAGCCGCGTGCTGCTGCCACCGACCGAGCGGGAGGCCTTTCTGCGCCGCATGCGGGACCCCAAGGCCGACGTGCTGCGGCTCGTGGGCCTGCGGAAGAAGATCTCGACGCTGTGCAAGAAGACGGTCAAGTGCCCGTACTGCGACACAATTAACGGCACGGTGAGGAAGATCGCGAGCACGACACTCAAGCTCGTGCACGACAAGTTCCGCGCCAAGGCCACGCACGACTTGCGGAACGTGTTCGTGGCCCAGTTTGCAGAGGCGCAAGCCAACAACCCGGAGATTGGCGCGCACTTGCCCAAGGCGCAGGAGGATCTGAGTCCGCTCGTGGTGCAGCAGCTTTTTAAGGAGATCCCGGACCAGGACTGCGAGCTGCTGTGGGTGGACGCGGACAGCGGCCGCCCCGAGAAGCTGCTTTTGAACGCCGTGCTGGTGCCCCCCGTGTGCATTCGCCCGTCCGTGGCGATGGACGGAGGAACGGGGAGCAACGAGGACGATATCACCGTCAAGCTTCAGGAGATCGTGCAGGTGAACTTTGCGCTGCGTGCGGCACTGCAGAAGGGCGCGTCGCTGAAGATGGTCATGGAGGACTGGGACTTCTTGCAGATTCAGGTGGCGCAGCTCATGAACGGTGATACCCCGGGTCTCGTCAAGCCGCCTGGAACCCAGAGCGGCATCCGTGGTCTGTGCCAGCGCCTCAAGGGTAAGCAGGGTCGTTTCCGAGGTAATTTGTCCGGAAAGCGTGTGGACTTCTCGGGTCGTACGGTTATTTCGCCCGACCCGAACCTGCGCATTGACCAGGTGGGTGTACCCGAGCACGTGGCCAAGACGATGACGTACCCGGAGAAGGTGACGCGCTACAACATTGAGAAGCTGCGCAAGTGCGTCGTGAACGGCCCGAACGTGCACCCTGGTGCGAATATCATCCGTATTGAAGGCCAGAAGTTCACGAAGAACCTAATGTACGGCGACCGCGCGAGCCTGGCCGACGAGCTTAAGATCGGTGATATTGTGGAGCGCCACATGGAAGATGGCGATATTGTCCTGTTCAACCGTCAGCCTTCGCTTCACAAGATGTCCATTATGTCTCACCGCGTGAAGGTGATGCCGTGGCGCACGTTCCGGTTCAACGAGTGTGTGTGCTCACCGTACAATGCCGATTTCGATGGTGATGAAATGAACATGCATCTTCCACAGACGGAGGAAGCGCGTACGGAGGCCATCATGTTGATGGGCGTGGAGCAGAACCTTATCACGCCGCGTAACGGTGAGCCGCTGGTCGCAGCCACTCAGGATTTCCTTACGGCGTCTTACCTGTTGACGCAGAAAAACATTTTCTTCAACCGCGAACAGTTCTGCCAGGTGATCTCGATCATGACCGACGCAAACGAACACATTGAGTTGCCCCCACCTGCGATCGTGCTCCCTGTGCGTCTCTGGACGGGCAAGCAGGTGATTAGCCTTTTGGTCAAACCTAACTCGCAAACGAAGGTTCTGGTGAACTTGGAGTTGAAGGAGCGCAACTACACGAACAACAAATACATGTGCTGGAAGGACGGCTACGTCTGCTTCCGCAACAGCGAGCTCATTTGCGGTAACCTGGGCAAGAAGACGCTAGGTGACGGCAGTAAGCAGGGTCTGTTCTACGTGCTGATCCGTGACCATGGATCTCACGAGGCCGCCCGTTGCATGAACCGTTTGGCGAAGCTCTGCGCGCGCTGGTTGGGCAACTTCAAGGGATTCTCGATCGGTATTGACGATGTGACTCCTTCGGAGGAGCTAGCTAAGGAGAAGGGGAAGCTTCTGCAGGCAGGTTACGACGCTGCCAACAACTCGATTGAGGAATACCGCCGTGGCAAGCTGTCACTGAAGCCCGGTTGTAATGCCATTCAGTCACTCGAGAGTGAACTTAACGGTCTGCTCGGTAAGCTGCGTGAGACTGCCGGTGCCGAATGTATGCGCACGCTGCCGTTCCACAACAACCCGCGTATCATGGCTGAATGTGGCTCGAAGGGTAGTGCGCTTAATATTTCTCAGATGATGGCGTGTGTGGGTCAGCAGTCGGTGGGCGGCAAGCGTGTCCCCGAGGGCTTTGTGAACCGCACGTTGCCCCACTTTCTGCCGCACGCTCTGCACGCCTCTGCCAAGGGTTTCGTGGCCAACTCGTTCTACAGCGGCCTGACGGCTACGGAGTTCTTCTTTCACACAATGGGCGGGCGTGAAGGTCTGGTCGATACGGCTGTGAAGACTGCCGAAACAGGATACATGGCTCGTCGTCTCATGAAGGCGCTGGAGGACCTGTCGTGCCAGTACGACCAAACTGTGCGTAACTCTGAAGGCTCCGTAGTGCAGTTCACCTACGGTGATGATGGACTGAACCCAGCGTACATGGAAGGAGATGACCGACCAGTTGATTTCCACCGCCTACTGGAACACATTCGTAACACGTTGCCTGACCGCGAGTCCCCGGCACTGCTTCCGTTCGAGCTGCGTCGCCTGGGCAAGCAGGTTGTGCAGCGCCCACAATTCCAGGCCATTTTGCCGACCGGACGCAAGTTCTTGATTGAAATCGAGAAGTTTTTGGGCTCTGTTGCGAGTGAAATCGCGGCTAATCGTACGGGCTGTGGTCTTGACTCCATGGACAAGGAAGTGAAGACGTATGCTTCGAAGCTCGAGAAGGCGTTCGATGATGATGAGGGTGCTAGTGTGCTCAAGACCAAGTCTGACGCTGGAGAAACGAAGGAGAAGAAGATTCAAATCTCAACCAAGCTGGAGAAGCTTGCCAAGCCTCTCGGTCGTCGTCGTCTTGTGAAGCCCGAGGCTGAGTCCGAGGATGACTCGGAGGACTCTGATGAGGAAATGAGCCCTGACCTGACCACTTACAAGAGCAAGGGGCTGGACAAGGTGGGTCTTCCTGAATGGGAGCGCACTCGGTTTAAGACGTCGAAGGCTCGCACTGAGTGGGTCAAGCGTGCTGCCAAGGCGGGAACTGCGGAGAAGGAAGAGGCGGCGTGGCTGCTGTCTCACAACGTGTGCCGTATCACGACGAAGCAGGTGGAAAAGCTTCTGGAGATTTCGCTGTACAAATACAATCGTGCTGGCATGGAGCCCGGCGAGGCGGTCGGTGCTGCTGGCGCGCATTCTATCTCAGAGCCTGGTACGCAGATGACGCTGAAGACGTTCCATTTTGCCGGTGTTGCCAGCATGAACGTGACGCTCGGTGTACCGCGTCTCAAAGAAATTATTAATGCCTCGAAAGCCATTAGTACACCCATTATTACGGCGGCACTGGTATGCAAGACAGATGAACGCTCTGCACGCATCGTGAAGGGCCGGATTGAGAAGACGACGCTGGGTGAGATCGCGGTGCACATCAAGGAGGTGTTTGCGCGTGACCAGGCATACCTTTCGGTGAAGCTGGACTTGAGTGCCATCGAGCAGTTGCACCTGAACGTTACGGCACGATCCGTCCGCAACAGCATCTTGAACGCTGTTGGCGTGGGCCCGCGTGGTGTCCTTCGCCTGCTGAAGGAGCAGCACGTGCTACTGAACGCCCGCTGTCCGGACAAGCTGCGTTTGTTGGCGCCTCCCAACTACAAGGGTGCAAAGGGCGACACACGCGGTGCGTACTTCGCTCTGCAGGCGCTCAAGGCGGAGCTACCTGGCGTGATTGTGCAGGGTATTCCAACGGTGAACCGTGCTGTGATCAACTACGAGGAACAGCAGGACTCGAACGCAGCGAAGTCTCTCCACTTGCTGGTTGAGGGCTATGGCCTTGCCGAAGTCATGGGCATCCCAGGTGTGGATGGTCTGCACACAACCTCGAACCACATTATCGAGGTGGAGAAGACATTGGGTATTGAGGCAGCGCGCGAGCTTATCAGCTCCGAAGTGAACTATATCATGAGCGCGTACGGTATCGGTATCGACAGGCGTCACTTGATGCTGTTGTCTGATATCATGACGTTCAAGGGCGAGGTGCTGGGTATCACACGCTTCGGTATCGCCAAAATGAGGGAGAGTGTGCTGATGCTTGCGTCGTTCGAGAAGACCACGGACCACCTCTTCGACGCTGCTGTCCACTCGCGCACGGACGCCATTGTGGGCGTCAGCGAGTGCATTATCATGGGTATCCCGATTCCTCTGGGTACGGGCATCTTCAAACTCTTGCGCCAGGTTGACAAGCCGCGCGTGCAGCAGCGGCGGCCGCTGTTGTCTGGCCAGCTTTAGACTCAGCACTGGCAAGGTTACGACAGACACAGGAGCGGATAAGACGATTTTGTAGTCTCTTGCCCATGTTGCTTGCATACTACTTTAACTGTTTACTATCGCTCTCTGGATTGTCCACATCGATTCGGCTGCATGTACTACTCCGGTGTCCTGTGTTGCTGGCGATTGTTGATCTTCTGTGCTCGGCGTTTCCCCCGTCCCTTTCGTAAAAGTTCGTCCGCGAGGCGTTCCAGTATTTGGTGCAGCGTGAAGTGAGGCAGCAAGCACTCGCCTGGAGGCTTGGGGCAATGCGCTTGTGCATACAGGGTGGCAATACTCGGATCGGAAGGTGGGGCCTTCTCTTCACCACAAAATGCGTAGCTCAGTGTGGCCCATTTCGGCCGATTCAACACCTCGAAGTTCGTTCGCGTCGCCTTCTTCAGCACCTTGGTATAGTTTTCAAACTTCCATCGCTTCGTCTTCACCGAGCCCTTTGACCCTGCGTGTTGTTCTGGCAGACGAAGGTGGATGTGGTCGCAGTTTTCCCCTTTGGAAATGTTCGGGCACATGCCCTCCAAGAAGAATGGTAGGCAGTACATGCCTGTCTGAAATGTGTACGGGATACGATCGCGGAGATTCCACGCCGGCAGAACGGAACATGCTGGATCTGAGTGCATCAACGCTGCTGTTTGTCCTTCATCTGTTGGATTGGTCTTCGGCATGAACGAATACAAATCGACCATAGGCGTCTCGAGGTCAGGCTCAGCAATGGCCATCAGTACTTCCACACCGCCACGCTTTTTACCGAACGTGCTTGGACTGGTCGCATCCTGTGGTCGTAAGACATAGTTCCCTACCGGGACATCTCCCAACCCAGTGAACAACGTAGATAACCACTGAAACTTTGACGCAGGGCTGGCAACATCAAAGCAAGTGTAGCACACACGTCAGCCCAATAGTACACTCAAAGAAAACTGGGTGCACTTACTCAAAGCACTCGAGAGGAAGGCACTGTTTATCTCCGTAGATCAGTGACGTTGAAGAATACGTTCTCCAGGATGTAACAACATCCTTCTTGGGATTGACTCGAGCCACAAGTACTGTGGAACCACCGCGAAGCCACGAATGAAGCCAGAAACGGCACCTCTCACTCGCCGTGAGCTGCTCCTCAACACCAAGCAAATGGTAATCAGGTTTGACAAAAACACTCAAAGGCACTGCCTTGTGCTGCTCTTGTTGAAGAGCTGCAGCTTTCTTGCCTGACTCGGACGCTGGTCCACCTGCGGCGCCAGATGCAGAAAGCGACGATGTAATCATGGACGCCTGCGTCGTGCTGCGCACAAGTACCCGCTTGTCTTCCAGCTGCCAGATGTGGTACGCTGTTCGTCCACCAGTAGATCCCTCGGCGATAGACTCAGCCTGTGCAGCACCCGTCAGGAACACAGCGTTAGTCGGAATCATTTTGTTTTAATTTCTGGCAATCTCACCTCAAAACGTGACAAAAGCGCAGCTCGACCAGCCTCTGCAGTCTTCTCTCGCGTGTTCGGGGTACTTCCTGGGAGGGGGCGGTCCAAGAAAATTCGTTTTTTCGTCTCTCCACTTCCTCCGCGTATTATCGCCCGGCTCTTCATGGGAATACCCCAACCTGTTGGCTGTGCGCGAAATTATTCCATGGGTCAGTACTTGCAAATCTGTCCTTCTCGGCATACTACAGTATAACGTACCACGTGAGCGAAGTGAGTTGATGTATCGCTGTCGAAGAGTGTGACCAACGTCGATGAAGACACGGCGATATCACAGTCGTACTGCTCCATCAGTTTCTCAGTCTGTGGATCTGCCGAGATGGCCTGGCGCGGAGATACAACTTCCAGCACTAGCCCTCCATTTTCATCCGGAGAAGTCCATAGAGGCTGACCAGCTACAAGCCGCCTGAGATCAATCACACAGCACGTACCACGTGCGGCAACTTCCTTAGCTTTAATGACAGCAGACCCATTATCACTGGGAGCACCACCATTAGGCAGCTGAACCGCCACACACGGCTGAAACCACCGCGGATAAAGGCGATAAACATCGTTCCAGCACTGCGTCAGCATCGCCTTGTACTGTTCCAGCAAACCAAAATACATATTCACAATCAAAACCAGATTCCTTCATAGATCCATCGTAACAGCAGGACAACGTACCCACGAACCAGCAAACTGCGGGACTTGAGCCTCGTTGACAGCGGTTTCTGCGGCCAGCCCTCTCACCATCATCCTGCAGAACGTCACCTGCCATACCAAACCCAGCCACTTCAGAGAAGTGCTACCACATCTACACTACTCCAATTGATAATCTCCATCCCACCTGCTCATGCTCAACTTCAGTCTTCATCTGTTCCCACTGCTTCGCCTCATCTTGCGAAAGTGCGAGCACCTCTGGCAGTCCGCGCTGTTTTCAGCCAGAAAACCAAAAATCCACCACCAAAACGCCGTCAGCTTCTCCAACCACGTCACCACTCCGGCTATAGTCAAAAGTCATATATCGCGCACCTGTTGGGCCACGAAGAGTTTGCGTTGCAACATGAGGTACTGCTCATGTTCGGCCACGGAAAATCCCGACACGCGACGCCTCCCGTTGTCAAGCTCCAACATTTTCTCTGGGCGCTGGATGCGATCGACCTCAATAGCTTCTACTAACAAATGCACCAAGTGTTTCGTTTCTCGCTTGACTTTCATCGCGGCGGAGATTTTCCGCTTGGAAGTCGCCCCATTTGACGTGACAAGCGTCCGTCGACGGGTCTCCAGGTCCCCATAAAAACGCGACTCGTGGACGCCCCCGCGCACTGAAAATGCTGCAAATTCATCGACAGAGAAGAACTGAGAGCTGTCGGGGGAGCTGGAGGCCTCAGGGCGCCGCTTGCGGCCCGTGAACAGCCGCTGAGGGACGGCGAAGGCACCGTCCGAGAGCTTTAGCGTCGCGTCCATCAGGCTGAATGGTGATTATTGACCAATCAGAGTGGATATGAAGAGATGACTAACTCATTTTTGTAGTAGGCAATTGTAAATTTTACAAAATATTGTGCTGTCAGTGTGGGACTGGCAGTTAGCAAGTTACGTGTGTTCTGATGTTGTCGTGTGCCTGACCTATGAAAATATTGTGAAAGTGCTTGCTGGTAGCATAGATCACATTAATATGTGCGCTGAAATGCTGGTGGATCAGTAGATTGGGCTAGTTGGTCCCACAGAAAATTTGATCAGACAATGGGATACTAAGCATCGGCAATACCAAGCATGCATGGCACGGTTGTATCGCTCTACTGCGTCATCATTGCAGTTCTCAGGCGATTGATAGCCGCTGCCAACTGGACAAACGCACACATCGAGTAGCAAGTCAGCCTCCATTTCAGATCTCTAATCCGCAACAGCAATTATGCAGCACCTACCTCAAGCTTACGAGGACGGGTGTAGAATCCAGACTTCCTGTGGGTACCAACGACGTCAAGCGAACCCGTGCGGTCCATTTCGGCCTCTAGCATGGTCAACACCCCCTGCACGTTGGAAATACATGGTAGCAAAACGAATGAGCGCATGTTATCGACCTCCATTTTTTCATTCAATGATCGTACCTCCAGGGTGCGTTTACCGTCCATGAAAGAGCGGGCCTTCAGAATAGCGTCGGCAATGGTCCGCACTTGGCTGGGCTCCACGATCTGCTCCACAGCGCTCAGGTCCAAATCCACCTACATCAGAAACACAAACAGAAGTAAGTGCGTGCTCAAGCCTGGTTCACAACACAACTGTACCGTACCTCTCCGTATTGGATTTTGCCAATCCCGCGCGAGACTACCTTGCCATTGACCTCAAAACCTCGACTAAGTGGGATACGAGACTTGAATTCGCCAAACGTAGCGTCTTGACGGATCTCGCCATGCTCGCTCGCGATCTTCTTCGCTTCAGCGGTTACATCTCGCGGCTCGTACGAGTCCATCATGATGACATGGTCGGCTACAGAAAAGTAGTCGCCAGCACCGCCGATGACAAGCACGGACGAGACACCACGCTGAGCGTAAAGTGCGCGCACCTTCGATATGAAAGGCGTGATGGGTTCCTTGTCCTTAGCCACAAGCTGCTGCATCTTCCAGTCACGGATCATGAAGTTGGTAGCGCACGTGTCCTCATCAATCAGCAGCGTGGTCGCCCCCATTTCCAGTGCCTCTACAATGTTGGCAGCCTGAGACGTACTTCCGGAAGCATCAGCAGTGGAGAAGCGAGTCGTGTCCTGCTTGAAGGGCAAATTATCGATAAACGCGCTGATATCGGTGCAAACCACACTGCGAGAGTCTTCCGAACGAATCTTGGCCGCGTTCGGATCCATCACCACGAGCTCACGCCCATCAGAAGGAACGTGGTTGTACACGCCGACTTCCAGCGCCTTGAGCACCGTACTTTTACCGTGGAAACCTCCGCCCACAAACAACGTGACACCTTGCGGAATGCCCATTCCCGTGACAACGCCGCAGTTCGGTAGCGTGAACGATCTGCTCAACGACTTGGGCGACTTGAAAGGAATGGCCTTGTCACCACTAAGTGGGAGATCCGATGCCCCTGACTGTCGTGGCAGCACCGCTCCATCCCGAACGAACCCCACGAGCCCTGCACCCTTCAGCATCCCTCTCAATATCTCCTGATCCTCCACCGAGTGGAGGTGCTCCCACACGTGGGCCACCTCGAGACTCTTGAGCACCAACGACCGTTCCACCAATTTCGGCAGCGTGTCCACCAAAATCGTGTAGGCCCAGTCCCCACAGATGCTACGGCCACGGGCCGGCAAGTTAATATTGAATCTGGCCTCGACGTCTCCGGTGGCCAGCAGCATGACACTGGACCGTTCGATCACATGTTGGCCCGGGGTATCAATGGAGATATCTCCCCCTTTGGCCCCCTGCCACGAATTACTCACCGTTTTAGCGTCGGCCCCGACCTGGCGAGCACTGGCCGCGAAGGCCCGCGTCAAATAGTCACACAGGGCCACGTTACGGGTCTTGTCGACGTGCATCTCGGCCGGAAAAGCGGCCGAGCCAGCGGAGACCGTCACATGGGCCCGGGACGGACTGGCGTATGGGTCGCCCTGGATGTGGTCGAACTCGAGCGAGAAGCGCAGACCGCCGGCCACGTCCTCGAACTCGAACACGCGCTGCAGCTCGTGGTACGCGCCATAGTTGCGGTTGTGCAGCTCCTGTAGGGTATTGCCCAGTTGCTGCCAGGAAGCGGTGGCCAGCGGCGTGTTCAAGTGGCCACCGCCATGGCCACGATCGTAGCCGCCTCCGCCTCCTCGGCCACTTCCTCCTCGTCCTCGGCCACGGCCGCCGCCGCCGTACTTGTTGCGGTAATACTCGCCCCGGCCCATTGGTTCTAGGCGTAAAATAAGCGAAAAAAACGGTCGAAATGATTTTTCCAACGGACATACTTTACACACCAGGACGGATGTCACGGCAGTTAAATCCTGAAGCTGCTGAAAGGCTGATAAGATATTTTAAGGCTAAGTTTTTTTTAAAAAAGTTGAAAAAGATACACACATCTTAAAAAAAAAACAGTTGTTCTTGCCTTGAGACCTGGACGTGGGCTGCTAAATTCAATCGCTATAATGTCGATTTGAGACCCCAGGCATAAAATATCATAAGCTTACCTTTGCAACAACGATTTCATGATTATGGGGTCAGCCTACATGTACGTGTCGGTCAACAACACCCTGTAATCGCTCGTCGGCGTTCCCGAGTTGACCTTGGACAGACTGTAGTCACATTACCCGTGCGTGTTGTGCTCGATAAGAAATCGCTCGCAGTGAAAATCTTCAAACATTTTAGTATCGAAGATGACTTCATCTCGCACTCACCGCGAATTTTCTTTTCGAAGCGGAATGTGTGCTGTGAAATGGCCCTCAGGGAAACATCAGCGTTGCAGGACAATCTTTATTCTTCCCGGAGTTTCCGAAGGCGATTGGAGCTCAACCGACCATCAAAAGCTTTGATGTTGTGGTTGCCTCCGGAGAGTTTCCGAAGGCGGTTGAAACTCAACCGACCAGCAAAAGCTTTGATGCTTAACTCAGCCGACCATCAAACGTTTTGATGGTTGGTTGAGTTTCAACCGCCTTCGGACACTCTCAGGACGCAACCACTACGGAAATGAATGGAGTAGGTTATGAACTTGCAGTGCTGTTGAGTTGAGCTGACGCGGTGCCGGCCAGATGGTTGACCTGCTTTGCTGTTTGGTCATCGAGAACAGCTCTTCCTTTGGTGTGGGCAATCTCAGTGAGATTCTCCCTGCTGGGCTGCCTGGCGAGTAGCCACCGTTGGTCAATTTGGTTGGGTAAGCTCATTCTCGAATTTGCTTCACACAACGAAGACCTCTCCCAAGGAATCAAGAAATGCAAGCGTGGAAACGAGGGACACTGCTGAAGGTGCTTGCCGCGCTAATCGTTCTCGCAAGCGTCAGAACAAACGGCGAGGGTGACGGTAGCGGCAGTTCCTCTGACTTCATTGGTCGTACGTCATACCTCTTGCCCAACTGGGTGAAGATGGTTGACCCCGCCGACAGAGGCTGTTATCGCAAGACGTACATCTCCACTTCTTGCTCAGCGGGATACGACTTTGACAAGGTTGCAGCGTGCCGGGCAGAGTGTCCGATCAACTATCCCGTGGAGTGCGGTCTCGAGTGCATTCAGCAGAACGAGGACTGCGCTCTGCACATCGTCGGCAATATCCAAGCGGTCGCCAATGCTGCTTTGAAATCCGCGACATCGGGGATCTTCGGCCAGCTAAGTGCGGCCAGCGCAGCTGTACAACAGGGTGTCAAGTGCGGTCAGAAGCTTTTCGCTGCGGTGGGCGACGCTGTGTCGTATGCAGAACACTTGCAGACGAGTTTCCCGAACTCCACCCAAGAGCAAATCGTTTCTCTTCTGAACCACTCCGACATCGTCATCCGAGACTTGCCCACCGCAGTGAGCGTCTGCCTCGGTTTGGATGTACCAACAAACTTCATTAACATCGCTGCAAAAGGTGTGAGTATTGTCGACAAGGTACTCATTGCAGTGGTGGAGAGAGGCTCATCGCTTTTGAGCGTTGACACATTCATCACGTTCATCAAAGCGATCGGTGCTGGAAATTCAGTACAGACACTCATAGCAGATGAAACGGAGGCACTGATGAATCTCATCAAGGCTGGGCGAACCTGTGGCACCGAGTTGCAGTCTGCCATCAACAAGGTTTCCAACGCAGTAGCTGCGATCAAGGAAGCGGATGCTGATTCGACTACCGGCGCCATTCGTGCTGCGCTTGGTAACTCGGACCTATTTCTTCGCGAAATCCCCACAGTGACGAACAACTGCATCAAGAACGCCACCGGTGATGAGTATGCTGTGCGCGACCAGATCCGAACGGCGCTCAGTATGATCACCGACGATCTCATCAACTTAGCAGACGACGACGATGACAAGGCTCTGTCCGTGGCTAACTACCTTGCGAAGGTCGCTGACATGGGCCTCGACGTGATCGCCATGTTCGATCCCACAGGGATTGCCTCCATGCTAGGCAAGTACGTCCAACCGATCTGTGGCCCCACTGCTTTCATCGGTGAGGTCGACGATGGATCCTTGGCAGATGCGCTTGCACTCACCGCTAAAGACGATGTATTCACCGGTAGTTACGGCAACTGGAGCCATGGTGGGGACGGTATCGTCAACGTCGTCTTCGAGAGCACAGATACGGAGGATGTCACTGTGATCATTCACTCTGCAGGCCACGATATCGCCCATGTAGACGTCTCGAGTGGTGCAACAGTCACTTGGAGCTCGACGGTGGCCAACCTCCAAAACAAAGCGCTGTACTTCGACCGCTGGCGACCAGGCTTCTTCCATCTTGCAGGGTCAGGTGGAGGTTCGCTAGTTATGTGGGTCCCAAGTTCGTCGGCCGGCGGCCATATAGATCTAGTCGCGAAGATTAATGTCAGTTAGGCATCGAACAAAGAATACCTGTTTCTGTCAAGAAAATATCAAGAACCGGAATCCAACTAGTCATGGAAATATTCGCATGTTCTTCCTGGACGCCCTCGGCTTACCAAGCCGTTCGATGAAGTCAGAGATGAGATGACAGCGCGAAAGCTTAATCAAATGGACGTCGTTGTCACCGGCGTCCACTACATCGAAACGTTTGAACGATCGCTCTTCCCTATTATCGATTTGGACACCAAGACAATTTTTACACCGTGTAAGATCTGTAAGTTACACGTTCTTCCTCGTACGAACAGACATTCGTAGAGGTGACCTAATGGCTGCTCCAACATTTTTTTAGATTCCGCTAGAATCTAGCGGAAAATGTGATCAAACCAGATACACATTATGATCGTCATTCCTAAGAAATTAGTATATAGTAGTATGGTATTATATATATTGTGATCGGCGACTGCTTTGTCCTTTCCAAATATCGTTTTAATTGGACCTTGAAGGGCAAGGGTAACGTATTAATCTCAGGTAATCAGGTAACGTAATCGGGGTATAATTCGGAGTAGACACGCATTAATGAGGATGTCTAGGGGTAGGGATCGTCCGGCTGCCGAGCTTGACTGACGGCCCAGTGAGTGCGTGCAATATCCCCTTGCCTTTATGTCTGCCAGACAGTCTGGGCGCTCGGCCAGGTACGAGTCGACGGCTTCTGCAGCTTCGGAAATACAGTCTGGAGTCGCCCGTCAGATGCCATGACGAGCTTCTTTAGCGACATACATCAGCAAGTGCACGACGAACGGGCCATCGATCGTCTTTTGTTTCTTGTAGTTGCTTTTGGCGTGGACCAGCACACCGTGCCATTTTTCGGCCGTAACAGCTACTAGCTGTGCCTGCTTGGCGTGTTGGCTTGCCGTCATGTAGAGTTTCATGTCGGGCCGAGAAGCCTTCGTAGAGTAGCTATTTAGAGCCGAGCTCACCTTCGCCTCAGCTGATGAGTAGACCTTCTCAAAGCTATCATGCTCCTCGTCAATCTCGAACTCTGCAACAGGGACAACAGTTCTGCTAAGCTTACATGTAGTCTTTCCAAACTCCCCAATCCTTAGCAAGTGTTCTCTCCATGATGCGTTTATATGTAGTGGACGCTCAGAATGCCCAGCCAAGCATGGGCATTCTGAAGGAGTTAATTATATAAAAATCGGTTGGAGAGGCCGCTAATAAAACAGACTTCAAATCTGAGAACTGACATCTAACAATTAGTTCGCCCCCGTTTATATATAGCAAGTCGGGGGTTGTGCTTCTCATTATTAATAGCGTTGTAATAAATTGGTTGATTTGTAAATAAATAGGGCATCCTGCATGGCTTCCACAATATATAAATATATATTCTCATATATATTTACTGTGCGTTTCGCCGAAGGGTTAATTCCACCCGAAAAAAACTAACCCTAATCGTTTGTAGCCCACCTTTTGGCTCTAGATAATTATACACGGAAAACCTACCGCCCATGATTATTCGATCATGCTCAAAACTATTTTTGAGACATGTTTGCCCATGTTTGTAATTAATGATTTTCTTACAT
>JAHWLE010000910.1:0-15982 GCA_024679135.1 Phytophthora foliorum
TGCCGTCCGCGGGCTTCGGCGGCTCCAAGCTGCGCCCCGAGGAGCTGGGCTTCAGCTTCCTGGCCACCAACGGCAACCTCATCCACTTCATCGCCGCCTCGGCCGTGGAGAAGGCCATGTGGATGCACATGATGCAGCTCAGCCTGCACAACACGACGGCCAGAGAGGCCTCGCTGCTGCAGCAAGGACGCCCGCGCGATGTGCCGACGACGCCCCGGTCGGCGGACGAGGTCGTGTCCATCGAGTCGTCCATTACTGCTCACTTGGCGGACAAGTTCCTGACCGACCTGGTGCACCTTCTGACGGCCACGTCGCCCGAGAATGTCATTGCGCGCTTGCCGTCCTTCCTGCGTCAGCTGAGCAAGGACGTGGAGCTTCTCTTTGACCTGGAAACGTGCGAAACGACGCAGCCCTCGTGTGTGTTCAAGGGCATCTACCACGGACGCGAAGGCTTTGTGCACTTTGCAGCGCTGTATGCAAGCAAGTATCTGCTGGTGACGGACGTGAACGAGGAGGTCGCCCAGAAGGCCGACGACGATGACCACCACGCGTTTTCGTATTCGAACCACCGCCTGATGAACACTGTGTCGGGCTCAACCACTGAGGGAAAGTTTGGTCTCCAGATGACGTTCACCCCGGCGCGGCGTATCTCTCGCGTGGTGCTTTCGTTCCGTCAGCGCAGCGCGTCGACGTCGAAGGCGCGCCGTGTCACAACGAACCCTATGGTCGTTGCGGAACACGCCGCTTGCTTCCACCAGTACTGCCTCACGAAGCGTTCGCTCGCGTTGTCGTTCTCGGACTTTGATGTGGTGGGCGTCCTTGGTCAAGGTGGTTTTGGAACTGTCGTCCTTGTGCAGCGCCACCTCAACCCGGAGGAATACTTCGCTATCAAGATTATTGACAAACAGTCCGGCGCCGAGAGTGCGCTGAAAGAGCGACGTATCTTGTCTGGCGTTCGCCACCCGTTCCTTACGTGCCTGCGCTTTGCCTTCCAGACGCAGACAAAGCTGTACCTCGGTATGGATTACTACAAGGGTGGAAACCTGTATTTGCATATGCATTCCTCAAAGATGGACCCGAACGTGTCGACGAGCAGTGGCCGTCGATTCACGGTGGAACGCGCTCGCTTCTACGCTGCAGAACTAGCTATTGCGCTTTCGTACTTGCACGCACACGGTATCATTTACCGTGATCTGAAGCCTGACAACATTATGCTGGATAAGACCGGCAACATTCGCCTTGTGGATTTCGGTATTTCGAAACAGCTACGTCTCGAAGGTGAACCGGGAAGCCATAACTATTCTCAGGCTGGAACACTGGCTGGATCCCCTGCGTACATTGCTCCAGAGCAACTGTTAACCCAAAAGCCGCAGTATGGCATGGAAGCGGATTGGTGGAGCTACGGTGTGCTTCTATACGAAATGCTGACTGGCAGCACTCCGTTCTTCGACCCGAACATTTCGCAGATGTACAAGAAAATTCAGACTGCGGATGTGAAGTACGAACGGTATCCTCCGATTGACGAAGATGCTATCGACCTGCTGCAGAAGTTGCTGGTTCGTGACCCTGCTGATCGTATTGATATCGATGGTGTGCGTTCACACCCGTTCTTCACGACGATCAACTGGGAAAAGCTGGAGCTGAAGGAAGTGGATCCGCCTTTCATCCCGCCTACCGAAGAGTTGATGCAGAACGTGCACGAACACTTCCGTAACATGAATGTGGACGAAACCATCGGCGAGAACCCCAAGGCTATCAACGGAAGGAAAGCGTCGACTGTTGCGAACGCCAGCGACGAGTCGCACTTTGATGAGTTCAGTTTTGCGTATGATAAGACTCGCGATACGTTCGATGACCTCTCCATGGCAGACGAAGGCTGGTTGGTGCGACAGCTGAAGGAAGGTGCAGCAATGCGTGGCCGATTGAACGCCAGTGATACCGATCCGGTGACGGATGAATTGGGCAGCGAGGACGAAATCCCGCACCCGCTTCTGAACGGCCAGGACAGTAGTGAAAGTGACGAACCGGAGGTCGAAGTTACGCACATCTAGGTGGAGCGCGGTCGCTCCAAGGAGTTGGCTGAACGTGAAGAGCATGATGACTCTGGTGTTTTGAAGCAAAATTGAGTGAACAAAACGAGCAGCCCGACAATGTATGCACCACAGAGAAAAAAGTCGGCCGAGGGTCAAAGCCGCAGCACATTAGATAACGAAAATATTTTTGTTTCAGCACCCGGCAGTGTTTTCTTGTCAAGCGCTTCTGCTGCTTTAGACATGGCGGAGCTGTAGTTTTTTGTTGTTGTTAAAATGAGTTCACATTCAAGAAATACGTGTAGCAGTACTACGAGACAAAGGAATCGATGAACGCAGAACTGCACAGGCACTGCAGCGGTACCAAACAGTGCGCTGTTGTCGTGCTCAAACAGTATTAATCCCCAGGTTGTCGTCGCTGACAGTAGAAAACACTGCGTTCGCACTGAGCTCCTGGTACTGGTGCCAGTTATGATGCAAAATGCAACGCTTCTCCGCTCGTCGAGCAACATCAGAGACCCAGCCAGCCTCTTCCTGCTCAGTGAAATGCAGGAGCGATGCCCCCAGTGCTGGGGACGGAGGAGGCAGCTGGCCGAGATACATTCGCGCTAGCAGCGCCGCCGTTGGGTGCGACTGCTGGCCAACATCACGGAACCACTTCAGGATGTTCACTTGGTGATACAGCTTGAGCAAGTTGTATTGGCCCTTGTCGAACAAGTCAGCGCCCTCGTTTGCAATAGTGTCCCAGGCAACGTACACCTGCTGCCACTCACGCCACGCACGAGCCTCGTCCTCAACCATAGCATCACTTGAACGCCTGCCACTGCCCGTAGTGGGCGATGCAGAGGGCGGCTGATTCTTGGGACCATCAACCATCAATAATGCACTCATCTCGTCGTCATCGTCCACATCCTCATCCTCGTCCTCAGAGTTAGACTTTGCATCAGCTTGCTGATTAGCAAGTAACTTGAAAACAACGCGATGCTCCTCACGTAAAGCATCGTGAGCGCGGCGGAATGCACGCTTGTCCGTCACGATGTTGCCAGCCTTAGAGCTGATGCGTGGATCCAGCAACATGGCTTTGATCTCACTATCCACATTTGTCGGCGCTGTTGGGCTAGCGAAACGCTGCGTGGTGAGCTGGCGAAGCCGGGCGAGACACTGTTGCCCAGTCGAAGTAAACGTGTCCACATGCTTGACCTTGCGGCGCGCCGTACGCTTGCCAGACGATGAGCCGGGGGTATAATCGTCCTCTAACGAGAGACACTTCAAGCTAAGCGCGTTGGTCGTGACTGAAAGCAGACGCCGAAACAGCAGAGCGTAAGATGGCGCGACAGCTCCCTGACGCGGTGCGATGCGTTCCTCCAGACGGAACTGCCCGAGCTGGTTAAATATCGCCTCTAACTCCGCTGCAGTACTCCAGTCATCCACAGACAGCTGCATCCATGCTGTTTCTAACTCCGGCTCAGCCACTGCTCGTCTCGCTGTCGACTGGAAGTACAACCAGTAAGAGGAGTACTGCGTGCAACTAACCCGCAGCAACTCTGCCACAGCACCCAGTGATGTTGAGGTGGAAACTGCTAGCTCGTCAATCGATGAAGCAGAATGGGAAGGAACGGCTACACCATGCGACGCATTGATTTCAGCAAGAGCGTTGGCTCGATCAGGTGCCTTGAAGTACTTCGCAAGCTCTTGGAGTAGCCGCAAAATTCGACGTACGTTAGTCTCACCTCCAAAAGAGTTAGAATTGCCGACACCCAGCGCGTCAATCACACACGAACGCAGCGTGCGTGTTAGTAGATCCTCTTGGTCATCGGTAGATGACTCATAATCTCCACCTGCTCCAAGTGATGACGGAGAATCTGTTTCGGCATCCACAATAAATCGTGCATAGTTCACAATCCCGGCCCCATAGGTTTCCGAAATCGTCTGGGTTACAAGTTGGTTGACTTGCTGGTCCCATCCACGCGGGACTTCCTTCGCTGCTAGCACCAGGTCCACTCTGCGCCACTGTGAATCAATGAAGCCAACAGCCAAACTTAGGAACGCCTTCTGCTGGCTCGCCACCGTCTCCATTAATTCTTCACCCTCAGTCGCAGCACCAGTGATGGGGCGGAACTCGTAGCGCAGTGACAAAAACGGCAGACTCATGGCAGCTTGTGACTCTGCAGCCAAGTACGACCTCAAGAATCTACCAAACTTGGCAAACTCATCTTGCACTTGGGCATTCAAGTTCGACATTGTTGGTAGGGCCGAGACCGTTGGGAGCTTCAACAAGTGCTGCAGGGCCTCATCTTGCAGCACGGAGACCGGGAAACCCGACGACAGGAGCCAGTTCTTCACGAGGTCAGCGGTCTTCCCCACGGGGCGTTTCCGTCCTGCTGGAACAGTGCTTTGCGTCGCAACCACTTGCGTCGCGTCGGCCGGTTCACTCTTCTGTAGCTCTTCCACCGGCCGGTTCTTCTTCTTGAGAAGGGGCATTTTCTTGGCCTTCTTCTTCTTCGGTTGGCTCTCCCCATTGGCCGCCGCCTTGTCCACGAGCGCCTCCCTCTTGCGGTGCTTGTAGTCTTCAATGACCACGAATTCTTCCGGGTGCACTCGCTGCACGTGCGACACGGCGTTCGTCGTCATCCGTTGGCGCATGAGCGCGTTGCGCCACGTCGTTATCCGCCTGGCCGAGCTGTGGGTCGGCGGGTCGGCGGTGCATAGGATGCAGATGTGCGTGTGCGGTCTGTCGGCGCTTTTCGGGTTCGGGATGGGGCTCTCCAGCTTGTGGATGTACTGCCACACGGGCAGGTTGGTCTGCGGATGGTGCACCACGGCCACGGGGATACCGTACTTGTCCGTGGGCTGGCCGGCGTACGGGTCGCGATCCTCGGTCCGCGTCATGATTAGCGAGTAGTACTTGCGGCGCTGGTCGTGGGCGGGAAAATGCTACGAGGGGGAAGGATTTGTTCACTTCGTTTTTGTATGAGGAGAAAGGAATGGTACTGGTAGGGTAGTAATTTAGGAAATGTTGGAAAAAGTTTCGGTAATTCATGTTTTACTTTTCATCGATAGTACTATTTTCCTCAGGTGAGAAACGATTTTCGGGTCAATGTTATGATTTCAAAAGATTGTGCTTTGGCACAACATCCCACCCAGCAGATTGTTAATGAGGGATCAACCATCGACAACGCTTGTGTCTCTCAGTAATTTTTGACTTTTCTACAAAACTTTTACAGTTGAGCTGCTTAATCCAAGCGAGTCATTTTGAAATCCAGTCCATTCCTACGAGCACAGTAAAGGTTCAAGTTAGTCATGTTGTCGAGAGAGAAAAAGTCACGCGAATCAAATGCGCACCTTGATGCACGGAAGTGGAAAAGGTCAGCGCGATAAAACAGCTCGTAAGTTTGGTCTGAAAATTTGCGTAATGCTGCTCCAGAAGAAACGCCAGCAGATGCATGGGCGAAATGCCGTACTTCTTGAACACGGTGACGCATACCAATGCCAGTGCTGGCAGCCCAAATGCCGAAAAGCAGAGGCACCACACCATTTTCTCTAGCATCTGCTCTTTCGATAAGTCACGTAAGAGAATGTTGTAGTGGGCGCTCGGCAAGGTCCAAAGTGCTGTTAGCAAAATACCTGCGCCAAAACGAAACCAGCACAATAGATGAGTCAACAGGGCTAGAGAAACAACTTCAAATTCACCACACACACCTTGAAGGAAAGGAACAAGAACCGTGATAAACTCGGCCACGACCAGCACTTCACAGGAAAATAGTAGTTGCAGCGTTTGCTCCAAAATGCGTGCTTGATCCTTTCGCACAACCAGCATCCCATCAATATTTACTTGCGATGGCTTGCGAACATCGTTCATACTGCCCTTTTGTGGAATCTCTCTAACGCCAGCGAACGCGCTACCAGAATTTCGACCCGTACTACGACCCAAGTCCAGTAATCGCTTAGAACCGTGCTTCATCAGCGTGCGTGGCGTGAGAAACACTGACGTCGAGCGCCGAAAAGATGGCCGGCGATCAAATCCTTCAGGCGAATGCAAGTCAGTGAGAGGGGGAAGGTCTATTGAGCTGCGTCGACTTTGAGATGGCCTTCCTTGCTTGGGTGATTGTGGAATCGGGGCGACTTCTGGTCGCGAATCGGTGAAGCAGTACACTTTTACTGGATCTCGAGCCCAGCTCTGTAGACGAGGTTCAGGTGTGTTGCCTCCAGTAGAGTTTCGGTGTCCAGATTTCTGTCTTGGGCGATCGTGTTCAATGTTGTTTTCTTGTATCGAATCCGAAGCTGTTCGACGGAGTAGGTACACATTTTTCGGGGATAATGGTGATTCACGGGAGTGTATGCTTGTTGCTAAGCCTCCAACCATTGTGGACATCCGTCGATGTAATCGATGTGCTTTCGTGTAAGAGGTACCTTTTACTGCGTCTGACGATGATACATGCCGGAGTCGTTGGACAGATTGAGGCAGAGGCTGGATTTCTTGCGAGCTATAGTTCATGGTGTTGCTTGAAGCGGGCTGTTGTAACGGCGGTAGTTGCGTTTGTACATTAGATTCACCTGTGCCCGGATCGGCTATTACGTGACACACCTCATGAATACCTGTGGGAAAATACTTTGATGCTTGATGATTCGTGTCATTCGGACTGCCAGCTAATTGGCGAGCTGACCGCTGTGAATTGCTCGTGACCGTATCCGACGAAGCGCGACGCAGTCTCTGGGCAGCCTTTGGGGCTTGTACTTCTTCTCTCACTGCTGTGTCTTCCGCCATTCCTGATTGTGATGGAAGGGTTTCGTCTGGATGTACAGGTTCCTCTTTCTGTGTTTCGTCCTCTTCAACCACTAACGTTGACGACAAGCTTCCTTCGATAATTTTAATGGCGGTCTGCAGTGTGCGACAGCCGTCAACGATAAAAGTATGTGTTGAGTACATTCGAGCCACGGCAAGTCCGAGAAGCAGTTCTCCGATTATGATTAGTGCAGCCAGCTCATTGCGAGCGTGTCGGATACACAGAGTCTGATACATCGATGAACTGATGTCGACAATGTTCAGTGTCACGTCTGTACTCAAATCGCTCAGCTTGCGAGCGTGGACCCAAGATTGCCGTTTGATCAGCGATCTCAAAGGAGGTTGAATCACGATCAGTGCAAGCTGTACAACCCATGGTGCCCGGGAAAAAGCTAGTGCTAATAGCAAGCAAAATATGATGATCAGGAGGTATTCAGCCATCACAATCGTAATAATGCGGATTCGTTGCCGATTTATCGTGCGAGACTCCTTCGTTTGAGTGCAACGGCTAATCAACACGATGCAGCCGAGAGTCATTGCCATTTTGGGAATTGAGCTGCATGGTACGGGGTACCGCCACATGAACGACACTATCGTCCAGAATCCCTCCGGTAATAAGCCGCCAACCACGCCTGACAACGCAAACAATTTTACAGAATGACTTTCCTTCGAAGTGCCAAGAGACTGTCTGGTGTAAAATACCCACGTGATAGTAAATACGGCGTGACCTATTGCGGACCGCACCACGGCTGCTACATTGTGCTTGATACCAAGATCAGGAGAAACAACCGGAATGGCTTGAATTCCCACAACCAGTGCAAAGGCTGGTACAACTGAAAGCAGAGTAATGACACCCAAACATCGCCATAAACTTGCACTCGATTGGTACCGATCGAATTGCTGAAGCTTGTCGACGGAATATCGTCCAAGGAATTGGTGCTCTGTTTTCCAGTCGTAGAAACGTCTCCAAGCTGTCGCCGCTCGTTCTCTCAGGTTCATCTGACTGTTGGGCATCGTGGAGGCCTCCAGCTCGCACTCCGTCCCAGCTTTCTTGATTGCAACCCCGAGTTTTGTGCAATTGATGCTTTGGTGATGTCTCCGCTATTAATACTGAGCAATGTCATTCAACGTCTCATTGTGATTGTTGGCGAGCACGTGCAGCTAATTCTGGTTTTGCTGTATATGACCTTGTCGCCAGCGTTTCACATCATGCGTGTTTTCTTCGCCAACCAACATATACCGAGAAACGATGATGCGCATGCCCAATTTGTGTCATCAAACTCCGTTGATCTGCGTCTTCAGTTGGTGAGAACATCTTCTGTGGTTGTCGCCACGCACATGTAAACCGGAAAACATTTTTTGCAGCATCAGGTGGATTCTTGATTCTATTCCTGTAGGAACTGTAGATTGGCTCGATAGAAGCTGCTCGCCGGAAACAACTGTAATACCAGGTTATCGAAAATTCAATTACCGCAGAGACACTGGAGTAGCTCGCATATTTCAGCACGACAATCCTCGGGGTTTGTTTCCAATGCGCCTTCAACTTCTCGGAGTGCAGTAGTGGCAGCCTTTCGTTTCACTACGGTACGTTTGTCGCAGTCACCTTCATTTTCATGCTTGTGTTGTTTTGGCCCTTGAGCAAGCTTTAGCTCTTCCAGATCTTGAGCTGAAAAATCAGTCCACCGCTTGATCTCTAAAAGATTGTCATGGCCCTGGATTTCATTGGTCAGAGGACTATCGAGTGCAGTAAATGATGAAGGAGACTTTGGCGTAGTTTCAGGTCGGCAGAATACGAACGCTTCAAAAGAATCGTAAACAGAGGCGCGCAACCCATCCAGTTGCTCTTGCTTCATGTCGAGCTGAGTTTCGAGTTTTGCGTGTATTGTCGAGGTATACTCCTGCTCTTGTTGCTGCCGTTGACGCTGTCCTTGTAGCAGTTCTCGATTGGTTCGTGCCAACTTCACCATGGTCTCTCTTTGGCGCTCCGACTGCGCTTCAAAATCCGCCACTTTTGCTTTATAGCTTACGATAACATCTTGCTTTTGTAGAACTCGTCGTTTGAGTGCGCGAGCTTCTTCGGTTAAGGAGGCAATCGAGACAGCATGCAGCTCTCTCTGGTTGTCGTGGTTACTATCAGCTCCAATTTCTTGAGTCCCACCTTTTGCGACGCTCTTGAGCTCAGTAATTTGCGATCTCAGTTGCGTGTTTTCAGCACGTGCAGCCTTCAGTCGTGTCAAAATACCAGTGTGACGTTCTTTTGCCTTTTCGAGATGGAACGAGAGTTGAATGTTGTCATCGTGACAGCGTTCGTAGCTTTGGCGAGCATGCAGCAATTGCTGGGTATGCTCTTTTGCCTTTTGTTGGAGAAGTGCCGCTTGTTTCTCAGCGACCGCGAGCCGTTCAAGTTTCTTTGTCGTTTGCTCTAACTCCTGCTGAAGTGACACGACCTTCGCCTTTTGTTGGGACAACAGTTCAGTCTTACGCTGTATAGCAATTCGAGCACGCTGTGTTTCGTCGCCACGGCTAGTGGCTTCTCCTTCCCGTTTTTCAAGTTCAGCATTCACAAGCTGGTATTTTTCTGCTACAGAAGCAGCCTGCTCCTTTGTAGTTGCCAACTCAGACTTTAGCGAACCAAGTTTCGACACTAGTTGTGCCTCACGCGCAAGTCTTTGTGATAGCTCTTCCTTGACGTCGTTCATACTTAGCTCCAGCTGTCGAATTGTGTCTTCGAAAGTGTCATTCTGCAACATTGCAGAGCGCACATACGCCTCCAATTTTGACGCGCGCAGCTTCCACCACATTGCTTCGTTTAGCTCGATCTCGTCTAGTTTCTTTGGCAGTAGCATGTCATTCCACGCGTGATCTCGTGTTAAAGTATCAGTACGTTGACTTGAGCTTTCTTGCTGGTGGCCACGAGACATATTCATACGTTGTTTTGTTTGTCTTTTGCTTTGCGAGGAGGATGTCATTCCTCGTCCAGAAGTTCGCGGGGGATTACTTGCAAGCTCCATCACAGCATCGTACAGCTCCTTCGTAGAAACAGTCTTTCTAGTGGTAGCATCCGTAAGGCGCACGTACTCCTCTACACAAGCTGCCAGAAATTCGATACGTCTTTCGCTTTCTTGTTGTGACGCGCACTGCACTGCCTGGTAGTCCTCAAACTCATGCTGGAGCTTGCTTCGCCACTCTTGTAAAGCCTCACAACGCAGCTCGTAGTCTTGCTTGGCTTTTGATGCCTCCATATTTGAGTTGGTTTCCTGTTGTTTCTCTTGCTGATTCTCTAGCTGTTTTTTCTGCTCCACCACTTCAGTGAGCTTCCTCTCGCGGGTCAACTGTAGTTCCAAATCCCGCACACGTGCCATCAAAGCGTCCTTCTCTTGAGCGCACGCGGTAATGTCAAACGACTGTCGTTCATCGTCCGTATTTGTGCCTTTAGAACTCCGTTGAGATTGTTCCAGATCGTGCCTTGCACAATCTTCTTCGAGCTGTTGCAGCTTGGTGCGAAGATTACCATTCTCATCTTCCAGCCGATGTTTATCGATTTCAATCCGTGATAAGGTCTCATTGACCGTTACCATATAACTTTCCATCCCTTCCGCATATTCAGCAGCCTTCAGGCGTAACTCTTTCTGGTGAATGGCTTCCATCTGTGCGCATTTCTCTTTAATGGTGCAAAGGGATTGCACAAGTGTAAGATTCTCCTGCTCCCTTGATGCGAGTTGTTCTTTCAAAGCCTCATATTCTTGCTCGGGTACGCTGCTTCGTGAAGTGTTTTTCTTCATAGTGATATCCACGACACATTGTTTTTCTCCTTCACTCTTCGCTGTGTCAATCGAAGGATTGCGATGGATAATCGAGGTAACATCTTGATCCCGATACTTGTCTAGCGTCTGCTGCAACTCGGAATTTGCCTCACTTCTTGCAATGAGCTGCGACCGCAGCTTCTCTTGCTCTTTCACAAATTGCTTGTTGCTCTCCTTTTCAGCGCGCAATCGTCGGGTTAGCTTCGTATTCAGCGATGCTAAATACGCGCACTTTGTCAGACACTCCTCTAGTTCACTTGCTGTACCCTCTGCAGTACACTACACAAGTCAACAAACATATCAGTCTACTCGACTACATATCACCATATTTCATGCTCGTATATAAAACAAGACGGGGTACCTCGTGCTCGCCCATTTCCTTTTCGTTGGCCTTCTGCGCGAGTGATGTCTTCTTTTGAGGCCCGTTACTTGACACTCTGTCGAATTGAAGTGGTGGCTCGTCCTGGGGTTTCACCGATGTTAAAATTGGGCGTCCAGATTCAGATAACTGAGCGGCATCGTTCATGCACTTGACGTCGTGGCTTGATCCATCACACACCAGCCCAACGGAATCGCTATCTCCACTGTGGTGAGTGAAATCGTATTCTGCTGGGTTAGTGGATGGTTGAACTCTTTCATGCAGATGGTTACTTGCGTCTTTGTTGCAACCGATCGAGTACTTGTGCCCATGCAGTCGTTCCTCGTTGTCCAGCAGCCGCTGTTGGAGTATCAGTATCATCTCGTCTCTCTTCGAGAGCTCAAGCTCAAGCTCGAGGGGTTGCATATTTCCTTGTGGAAGACCGGCTGGACTGCTTTCATTTGACACTGGTACAGCTTGGCAACCAAATGCACTCAGCAAAAGATCGCACTCTGTGCTAAGAACACGAGGAACAGTGCCAATCTCCACCCACTGGGGCAATTGGACGAGAAATGAATACAGGAAGTGGAATGCGATCCATAATGCCTCATAGTGACTCAAAAGGACCTCCCAGTCATCGGCACATTGCTCCACAGTATCATCGGGTCCACCTTGCACTGTTGTACATGTAGAAGATTCAGAGTTCGCCTTCCGGTCAAGGAGCTCTTTGAACTCATTAACACACCCCTGATGGTGCTCTGCAACGCATTCCAGAATACTCGTGTCGAACTGTTGATCCTTCACAATATTTCCCCGGTTATCATTCGGTCGTTGCTGTTTCATTAAAGTAATTTGCTGCTGAAAATGGCGAAGACGTTCTCGCAAAATCTTGCGATCGTCCTCCACTAACCGTAATCGCCGTAATGCGAAGAAAAGAGTGTCATTGGAACCCTCAGATAAATTACCAACGTCATTGTGCGTGACAAACGGCAGCGATGTTGATCTCGATTCACGGGTCAATTTTGCCAGTATGGTCTCCGTCTCTAGCTTCTCCACTTTCATTTCGAGTTGGTCGCGCTCCTGTTCGCACACAAGTTTTGCAGCTTCCAATATACCAGCGTGCTTCTTCTCAGCTTCTAGACGGGACTGCAACTGAAGGCAGGACTTTTCCATCCGGAAGTACTGGCTCACATTAACGAGGTGTTTTTCTCGCCTTTGAAAAAACTCGATTTTCTGCTTCGAAGTGCGCTGCAATTCCATAGCGAGTTGAGTCATAGAGTTCATGGGGTCACTACTATATGATCCAGGGGTATTTTCACTGGATGCGTGCACTGGTGCACACGATGAGAGGGCTCGGATTGTATTGATAGCAGTCGTCAACTGTTCGTCTTTTGCCAGCAGGTTTTGTTCGGCGGTGGCAAGTCTTAGCACCAACTGAGGATACTTGAAAGGTTCACCACATCTATCGGTTCCAAGAAGTAATCCACCCGACTTGCTTGAAGGCAAAAGAGATGCGAGGGCTTCGCAATTGCTGCCTTCCACCCCAATATTCTTTCTGAGGGTATTCACTTCTGCTTGCAGATCGAGTTCTCGTTGCTCTAACTGGTCAATTCGCTTCAGGAGCGCAGTGCGACGGCTCAGGGCCACAGCTCGCTCCTCTGCAAAGCCTTGACGCAGCGCGCGCATCTCATCAAGATGCTTGGCTTCCCACCCTGCCCATTTTTGAATCATCTTGGCTGCTACCTTTGCGCCACTCTTGCCTTTCGCGAGCACTGCTGCCAGATTTTTCACCACATGCTCGTCATCATCGTAGCCCCCGCCATGGTGCTGGAAGATGTGGCGACGGATCTGAGAGAGTGCGCCGCGTAACGCTGCTGTGCAGTTTAGTTCTCCAGTATTCTTCTTCTCACTCCGGCGAACGGTTAATGAATTCGTCGGGATTGCTGGCCCCGATACGCTTTCACTTTTATTTTGTTGCTTCATGAACTGCACGGCTGCGTCACGCCACATATACAAACACTCTTGAACATGCTCAAGGCGAGCCGCTTGGGCTTCAAGACGATGTTCCAGATTCCCACACGTCGACATGTTGCCAAAGTCGCCTCCCCGTTCGCTTTCCTTCGGCGCTCCAACAAAAAAGGCCAGCGGGTAGTCCACGCAGCTACACGACAAGTTCATCGCGTCCACACCTCGCTGCAACGTCTCCAAACAGACCTCCAACCTTTCATCTTCCTCGTTCTTCTCCTCCTCCACTTTCTCCTCCTCTTTCTTCAGTATCTGAGTCTGCAGTTCCCTCTCCAGCACCAAGTTCTTGTGCTCGAGAGTCTTGAGCTCCTTCTCCAGCTTCTCCAGCAGCTCGAAAACCCCAGTCTGCCCTCCAACTTCCTGTGTCTGCGTCTCAACTTCCTTCAACTCCCTCGTAGTGTCCTCTGTCTGCACTGCAGCGTCCTCTGTGCGTCTCTGTTCCGTCTCCACCTGCACCCCGACGTCCTCCTTCGTCTCGCGACGCTCCAACTCGTCCAACACGACGTCCAACTGCTCGCGCTGCTCACTCACAACCTTCTGCAGCTCCAGAATCTTGGCGTCTTTCACTCGCAGCGTCGCCAGAACCTGCGCACTATGTCGTTCGTGCTCCAGACGCGTCTCCCGCTCCAATTGACGCAGGGCGCGAGCGAATTGCGGGTGTTTCTGGGCCAGTTCGCGTGCGATAAACGCGTCATAGCATTGCAAGAAGCTTGTCCAGCTGTCAGTGGCGGCGGCATCTCGTGACTCGACCTGGGGGCTACAGGAGACCGTGACGGAGGAAGCGCATTCTTCCGGCTTCATTATGCTGCTCGCAACTTCAATAATGTGATGTGATTGGCCATAAATCGAAATCCAGTCCTATGATTGGTGTAAATAGATTGGGCTCAAATATCTTGAACTCTTCAACGCCTATGAACTCAACAATTCCTGCTTTCTGTAGTTATCTCCACACATACCACCACCACTACCATGTACGCGGCTTGCTTGTTCTGCTCTACCCCATAGACGGTGAAGGCTGCACAGCCGACCACGTTGTTGTCCAACATTGCCACAACAATCACGAGGCCTTCGCAGCTTCCGTCTCGGCAGCAGCATCCGTGGAGTTGCTTCCGGTCTTTGTCAGCTCCGACTCCGTGTCCGTGCCGTCGTTGCTCGAGGGCGACACTGGCTGAGTCGTGGGGCTCGACGGCTCCTTGATCTTGTCCATCACCGAACTCTTCTTGTCCTCTTTCGTGTCCACCAGGTCCTTGTCCAGGTCGTCGACAGCCACTGCAGCCTCTTCCGAGTCTGACCCCTCTGAGCTTAGCGACGAACAGGCAGAGACACCAAAGTCCGTGGCCTGATTCGGGCGCAGAAGAGTGAGATCGAAGTGCGAACCGTTCGTTGACAGAAACGTGTCCAGCATCTTGTCCTCTTTCGACGTGAGTGGCCGGGGCTTCGACGATCGCTCGCTTGTGCCACTGGCTGACGCAGGCGACAGCGGGTTCTCGCCATCGCCCTCCTCATCTGGTTCAGGCACATCGCGCTGCTCGTCGTCGTCCGGGCCGTCCATGTAGTTGAACGCGAAGTCGTTGAACAGCTCGTCATTCGAGCTCTTCACCGACGCTGGCGTATCAATGGGGACCTCAACCGTGTTCATGTACGTCTCGAAAATGTCCTCAGTGCGGTACTCCTTCGCGTGCTTCTCCATGAGAGCATACTGACCCTCAAAAAGAGCTTCCTTGCGATCCACGCTGTCCCAGTTGAGGTCCTTGAACCACGGATGGTTCTTAATGTGCTCAAAGCCATGGTCACCGGAGCCCAATCGGTCGTCCTCGTTCTTGGTCAGCAACTTCGACACGAAGTCCTTAGCATCTTCCGTAAACCGGGGCGAGAACTTCAAGTCGACGTTCACTATGCGCTCCTTGATAAGACGGTTAGTCTTGGCGTTGAACGGCGTGCGACCGTCGATCATTTCGTAAACCATGACACCGAGAGCCCACCAGTCCACAGCACGCGAGTACGACTTGCCACTGAACACCTCAGGCGCCATCATCTGGTACGTGCCCACAAATGTGGTCGTGCGTCCCTCATCCGGCATGTTCTCCTTCGACATACCAAAGTCGGTAAGCGCTACGTGACCATCCGAATCAACCAGCACATTCTCCAGCTTGAGGTCGCGATAAATAATATCATTCTGGTGCAAGTGGCGAATAGCAAGCGCCACCTCGGCAGTGTACAGTCTTGTGCGATCCTCCGTGAACCTCCGTGCGAGACGCATCTGGTCAAGCAGGTTACCACCGGGGTAATACTTCGACAGCAGATACAGCTTGGCCTCCGTCTGGAAGGCGTAGCATAGCGTGGCGACATACGGGTGCTTGATCCGGTCCAGAATACGCCGTTCGGCGTTGGTAGCTTCCACGAGACCACGTTGGATCACCAGTTTCTTGCGGATAGCCTTCATGGCGTAGAACACGCCTTCATCGTAGCCGTGTTTCTTACGCACAAGCTTAACGCGGCCACAGGCGCCCCGACCCACCAGCTTGACGATCTCAAAGTCTCCTAGGCACACCGGGTCGTCATCGTCCGCCGTAGGGCGAATAAAGACGCTGCAGCGTTCCTGAGCAGCGTTCGTCGGGCTCGTGTGGTTCTTTGCACTGCGGTTCTTGCGGCGAGGGTCGATAAGACACGGCAGCGACTGGCACAGGGAGCATACGCGCCAGCTGCCGAAGGCCGGCACGAACTTGTCCTCGCAGCACCGACTGCAGTACTTGACCTCGCACCACGAGCACGGGATGCGCCGGTTCAGCATCGTGAGCTTGCGGTGGCAAATGCCGCACGCGTTGATCTTGCTGGCGTTCACGGTGATGCCCGCCGCTTCGCCGCAGCGCGCCGCAAACGAGCCGAACACGGAGCTCTTGACCATCTGCAGCGCATAGGCGCCGCTGCTGCCCAGCACGTTCGAGGGCACGGCGCCGGCGGAGACGCACACGCAGCCGTGGCG
>JAHWLE010000911.1:0-15980 GCA_024679135.1 Phytophthora foliorum
GGGGGGGAATTACTGGATGTATTGGTGCGATTGATCGCTGGTTGTGTCCCATTCGCGTCCATCGGAGTAATGAGTGCGGTAGACTTGTTTCCTTCTTTTCGGGTCATTATCAGCGATATGGACTTATGACACGTGGCGACTGGACGCAAAAAATGTCCGGACGTCGCCTCCCATTTCCCGTTAAGGTACCCGCAGAGATGATTGGCCCAGCAGTACACGCGACAGGGGAACTAAGGGTGAACGGTAAACCCGTACAAGTTCCCACAGCATACTGAGACCAAGTGACTTCCGGACGTAACTTCCGGACGCAACTTCCGGATGACCAAGACGTCCCGGATGCAGATGCCGACCAGACGTTCCTGATTTGAACCCACCAAGACCTTTCCAAATTTCCAGTATATAAAGCTCAAGATATTGACGACCGACCAAGACGACCAGCCGGATCGGTTATGCACGAAGAGTCGGCTTGCGACAAGGATGTGTCAGCCATTCCGGATGTTGATTACGCCAAGGAACCCTATAGTGAAACCGATTTATCGTTCGACCACACTCAATTTGAGACGGAGGGAGAAGACTCAATCGAAATCATGGACGCGTTGACTAGAACCGTTGTGATGAATCACATTGAAGCCTACAACCTGCATCGTCCCGCTCATAATGTAGCACGCCACAATAATGGCGACAGCTAATTAGTTTTAGAATATATATTCGTTGATTTATGTGTCGCTTGTGGGTTAAAGCTTCTGTGCAATTCTAACAATCGGGCGTGTATGTCTACTCATCGGTTGCACGCAGTCGGACCATCAGTCTCTTGCGTTATCCATCAAGAGCTCTCGGTCCTCTTGGAGAACCTGCATCTCAGAACGTCCTGCCTTTTCAGTCCCTGCAAGTTGCTTGTCGACGTCAGCAATTTGAATTCGAATGGCAGCAAGCATACAAAGCATCTGCCCTCTTGCTCGAGCGTATTCGTGGATTATCCACGCGCTGCCTCCACCCGACGGTCTTTGACGTACGTGCTGAACGAAGATGCCATCAGCTCTAAAGCATCAGGCGATTTACGCTTGGATGGAGTAGCGTTTGTTGTGGGCTTTGAGCTCGGCTCTGCTACTTCGAGTGTGTCGAGCTCATCCACAGTTAGTAATCCTCCCTTGACAAAGTTGTTCAGACCAGGCTTTCTCTTAATTAATACGCGAAAGCATTAGACACTATCGAAGGAAGTCGTGAAATTTCAGATACGGCCGTACCACGACCTTTTGCGCAAGTACAAACATCTCCTCGGCCATTGACGAAGTTGCAAAACTCGTTTTCATTCTGCCCGGACGTAGCAAACAGAGACTGGACAGTGAAGTAGTTTTTATTCACCTCCTTCCACATGCCATACAACTTCTTATCAAAGTGAACCTTGTTGTCCATCGCTTGATTGATGCCACTAAAGAAGTCATCGTCACCGAACTCGAGTGTGTTGCGCTCGTGTTCGTCATGACAGACGTCCACAAATGCAGCTCGAATATTCACCCAGAACTCACCCCGTTCATTAAGCAGCTTTCCGTCCGCATGCCCATTCAGCTAGACGTTATCACCGATGCAGTACTGGTTGTCGGTGGGGCAATTGCGCAAATTTACTCACAGTCGAAACCCCGCTGGTCGGGGCAACCACCCGAACCTTAGGGACTATTTGACGCGAAGACGTGCAGTAATGACCACAATTTGATTGAGCCGGACGTGGGAATCCGATTGGCTGAAGCCAATCTCGCTTTACGTGATGCTATGATAGCAGGCCTCGGCCCTGATCCCATTAATGACGAGAAGTTTACGATTTGGTCTACAACCTGCAAAGCGCTCGGTCTTGTGTGGGATACTTCTGCATCGTGCGTGTCAATGCCTGCAGATAAAATTGCAAAAGCACTGCTGCGTGTGGACACCTTGCTGCAGTCATCACATACAACAAAGACGAAGATGGAACAGTTATTAGGCAGTCTGGGCCACGTAGCAATGTGCATCCGCTCCGCAGCATCATGTTTCCAGCGACTAGTAGCATTAGCACATACAACACAGCGATACGCTAGAATTACTATCGGTCCGGGCGCGCGCGATGACCTCAACTGGTGTCGCATAATTCTGCGGACAGGAAACTTAAACGTAATGCCTCTGGGACGATTCACATTCACGCAGCCAGTGGACCACCACATCGTAATGGACGCTAGCGATATTGGTCTGGGTGCCCTGTACCCTGATCGACACGAATTTATCCAGATCAAATTCGACAGGGACGAGTTGCAGCAGATTGAGGCATTCAAAACTGCCGGGGCAGGGGACTTTGGCATTAATCTTCGCGAGTTAATGAGTACTGTCTTTTCGTGCATAGCGTGGACCCCGTACTGGAGGAATGCCAAGCGGCATCGGGATCGCCACATCAGGTTCTGGATTGACAACCAATCTGCCGTCACGTGGACATATAAACGTGCCAGCCGCAACCCAACAGCTCACGTGCTACTTCGACAACTAAGTTTAATGGAGATCCAGAGCGGCTTCTTCTCATCGGCTGCCCATATTCCTGGTGTGGACAATGTGATGGCAGATGCCGGTTCTCGGGTGTGGCAATCATCTGCAAAGGCTGATTTATTTGCTGACCTATCGTCTTCGTGGTCCCAGGTGACTGTACCGAGCGGCTCCAGGAAGTTCTCGACGCTTTAGGAGCGACGTTGCCAGTTGGGGCATTGGCCAACTCCAGTAGAACTCAATATCAACGGGCATGGCACCAGTGGACCTCGTGGTGTCGCTGGTTAAATTACTCGCCTTGGATGACGGCTCATAACCTCGACGGAAATGCGCCACAATTGGATTCGTTTGCAGTATATCTCTGGCGGTTCGGGATGAAACATGACTGGAAGAGGTCATTCCTACGCTACTATCTGTGGTAAGCTGCGCGCCGTACGCTGGTACCATCAAAATAACCTCGGGATATGACCCCGGTGTAAACGCCGGACACGCTCTCCTCCTACAAGACATTCGACGGCTCACAAACCGGAAGCCAAGCTGTATCCGCTGTCACCCCAACACCTACGAAGAATTGCTACGACGATGGACTTCCAGCAAGCTCCCAATGAGCTCGCATGGGGCGGTCTCCTGCTGGCATACTTTTTTCGGTTACGGCGATCTGAGTATCTCCACATTGGGCGACGTCACCACCCCTACCTACTTCGGCTGCAAGATATCATTTTCCTAGATGGGCAAGGGCAATTATCGCTTCCACGGAAAGCGACTTGAGTGGGGATTCGTCTATATGGTGCAAAGAATAACCTGTTTGGCCGGGAAGAGACCCGATACCATACCATACCAAGTCAGGGGACAGTCTTCTCTATCCTGTCCGTGCAGCAAGGTGGATTGTAAAAGCGTCGGCGTCGTTTGGAACCTGACCTGACCAACCAGCGTTGGCAACAAGATCAAGGACAGGCATCGGGGCCAAGGAAATTGCGTCTATCATCAAGATGGCAGCTGCTGCAGAAGTTTTGGACCCGACCTGATATTCAACTCATTCTGTTCGCATTGCAGGCACAACCGCACTGCTAAATGCTGGGGCGGACCGACTCACATTCAACCTGCTCGGGCGATGACTCTCAAAAACATTCGAAGAATATTATGTTCTCACGGCGGATGGCTCCACTGGGCTATCGAAACTGATGTGTTGAACGAGATGGACCTCCAACCAATAGCCCACTATCTTACCGCGAGCATCGTGATGGTAATAATCAATCTGGGGTGCCGCTACTCCACTCCCAGTGATCATAAGATGACTCAGTCCCCACGAAGGCAGGTTGTTGGAAAGCTCATGTATTACTCACATCATACTAAGATGGCTTGATACTCTTCAATTTAATACTCGTAACTGTACTAGGATGGGTCGTCTGAATATTGTTGTCGCGTTGTGCATCACTGTGATACACATTTGGTAAATATGTCGTAAGACCTCGGTTACATGCTCGACATGTTTTATATGTTTCCTCGGCTAACGTTTTGGGCAATCTTAGGCAGTACGGGCACGATTTTGGGCACGAAAAATCCGATGTCCGTCGTGATGGGTCAGTCACCACAACAGGGGCACATAGAAGAAATCGTATTAAACTAAACCCCGCTCATCATCTATTAAATCCCTGTGGTGTAGCGGAATCCGTCCAAATCTGGTTAAGACGATCCGCTTCCCATCTGCGCCCAGGCTCCAACTAACGGAGGGGACCCCCCGATGATCCGTGATCTGCTGAACTTGGTCTCATCTTGTGTATGTGTTGGTGAGCTGGATCTGCTCGCTCGGCTCTCCGATGGAGGCGGCGATGTAAAGTCTTAAACGTCCTGGCGGGACGTGGGGGTGGGATATAGCAGCGCAGAAGTCTTTGCTCTGCTGCCGGTTATCGATCCCGATTGGGTGCAATCTACCTTCGATCGGTGGCCTGGACTCGATGCGAGGCCGGGGGTGGCGTTGGTTCCTTTCATTGGAGTGCTTGCTGCTTCCTATAGCGGGATCTTGGAGGTCGAGAGCCGAAGTGATCGCCAGCCCAGCAGTAGAATCCGGTCGATCGGGGTATAAGCCAATAGGTCACTTGGAGGAGGAAGGTCGGCCAATCAACTCCTTCCTCGATGCAGCGTCCCCTGCCGGACACCCTACATCATAACGCCGATCAGCCCCGATCCGCCACAATCCTCCAAGATGAGTGTACCTGAGAGCCAGCGGAGATGGGATTAACGAAGATAGGGCAGAGCTCAGCGTATCCAGCAGTTGTAGGATGCGATCCCAGGTAGGAGATAGGCAGAGAAAGGAATATCCATAAATCAGACTTGAATTTACACTGAAACACACAAGTGCGTGCCAGACACCTGGAAACGGGAAGTACATTGGCCCTACAAGGTGTTGGTAGACTAGCGATAGCGGATCTAGTGTCGTAGCGTAAGGCTCGGATAACGTCGCCATATATCCACGTTGTTGGCCCGGCATCGTATTCTCGTTCTTCATCGGGATGTTTCACAAGCGGCGCTGGCTTGCCAACTTGCTGAATAAGGGCTGTGCCTTAACGCAATCGCTCCACGTACGGTTCCAAATTTTTACATTCTCGATCGTGAAAAGCAACGGGTCTATAGCGAGTTTATCTGACGATCTGGAATTTCGCTACCCGATTTCGTCAGCCTTGTCCGTGGTGAGACCCGAGATGACCCCCGTCGTAACATGGCACTTGAAGTCCTAGTGCACCTCCCAAGTTGGCTATCGTATCCATATCGATCGGCTTGGGAAGCGGTTGTGCAACATGGAGTTGTTTCTGTGTGGAAAGAGGAGTTCCTGGTGCAGAAGATACCGCCATCCAACCATCCATCCATTCATGCAGCTTTGAACTCGATTGTGAAAAGCATCCGCAAGGGTCAAGATGCTAACCAATACCTCGTGCTCGACATGGACCTCATGACTGTTCTACCTGGGATCACTTGTAGACCCTTTTGTGCAGCTGAAAACGGCTCTGTACTACTCTCAGAGGATGCAAAAATAATACACGGTTTGTCTTTCCATGTGGGGCAGTCCGTGAACGTGAACACGTTCGACAACCAACTCGTCGAGGCGACGTATGATGGCCCACCCTCCCTGGCTCGTCGGATCATTTTCGTGAAGGATAAATTATCCGGTCGTACACAAATGATGTCCGGTGATGTGAATGGTGCTTTCCGGAATGTTCCGATTCACGGTCATCTTGCTGGAGTGATACCAGAGCTAGTCGTTCTGGTTATCGACCTATGCTGAGTGTGAATGAATATGTGCTGCTCCACGTCAACATTAGGTGTCCACCCAACTTGTGCCGAGTGGTCGCATCCAATCGAATCGGAATTCTCATTTTTGCGGGCACGTACCGAAGTGGACTTTGTGACATCAGTAGAGCTCGTGGCCCTGCCACTGGTCGTAAGGATTCCAGCGGGGCTCGTGGCGCAACCCTTGGACTCGTTTTCTCCAGCAGAGCTCGCGCCCCCACCACTGGGTTGAAGTGAGCGCGCCGAATTATTTATGCGTGGGTGGCTGCCCCTTGGACTCAGCTCTGTCTTGGGGAATACGATCAGTGTATATTTGGAGCTGTCCAGTGCCCTACCACCCCCTTGGATGTCTCTCTCGCAATCGCCCGCGGATCTACTGCAGGCTAGTGCTCGATATTTAACTGAGGCCGACTGTGCGGTGGTTGTGGTACCCGTGATCAGTGACTGATCACGGCACCAATCCATCAAGCATGGTGTTCGGTCACCGTGATATTTACGAATTCCGGCTTGAGGCCTCCATAGTGCTACGCAATGACGTCGCAAACGTCTGCTGGCAAGCTGTCAGGACGTGACCTCTATCCTTGGCAAAACAGCTCTCTCGCCGGCTTGGGCACCCCATCCGTAATAAGCATTTCATACAGAGTGACTTCCCGTTGACAACCGGAAGCATCTGGAGCAGTTCGTTCGTAAGTTGTGGGCGTTCACGCTTGCCTTCCCTGGTTTTCCGAACACTGTCGCTGTGGCGCGGGGCCGGATTCGGAACATTCCGGCCGCTACACTCGGACACTGCAACCTGACGTTCTGAGTGTATCCACCGGCACTCGTTAACAACCTCCATCAATGGCGTGAAGGACGGTTCACCTTCTTGAAAAATCATGAGAACGTGTCGAGCCTCGTCTAGCTTGTCTTGAGCGAGTAACAACCGGACGGTTTCGAAGCGTTCATCAATCCAATGGGCTATTTCGGCACGAGCTTCCGCAACACCAAAACCCTGAGCCAGTTTAGAACGCACGAGCCGTGACACAAATGAATGTGCTCGATACACCAGCGCAGACACAAAGAGGAGTTAGACCAACTGGGTCACAGCGGCGAGACCTGCAAGTGCGTCGATAATTGAATCTTAGGCTGTCGCGGCCATTCAGTGCATTCGCGTGGATGACATGCATTTCAGCCGGCGTGAGCTTGCCCAGAGCACGGTCGCTGCATGAACACAGCCCGTATACAGCATACGACAAGGATTCGATCTCTTGGGCCTTGAACTCAATGGGCTCCATTCTTTCTATAAACGAAGCGTGCAGTGCCCCAGTCTGCGTGGTGGTACCCCAGGTGTAACCCGTGACGGCTCCATATCCCCAAGACGGTATCCCCACAGTCGTAACTGCCGATTTAGGTCCCAATTTCGCTTGTTGCTGCGGCCTCGGACACACTTCGGAGAATAAGTTCCGATGGTGGGCGCGGAAACGTTTCCTCGTCGAGGCCATCCCAACGCCCATTGTTCATACGATGAACAACCACAGGTAAGGTCGAGTCAGCATCGTCTTCTAGTGCCGAGTAGCCTTAGGCATAGCCACTGGTGCCTAACATATCAGGCTTGAAGAAAGCGAACTGGTGCTGGCTGGCCATGACAAGGGCTGCGTCGATTGCGACGGGTCGGTTGGATGTGGGCTTGGAAGGGACTTGAGATCTACTCGAAAGAACGAAGAATGACTAACTCTAACCTGCCTCCGGCGCTCGGGAAACCGGGGCTTCGTGCCATCTCTGCGGCCCTCTGTCCCATGAGATCCTTGGTCGTTTCGAAACCTCCCATTTAGATCAAGCATGGTTCGGTGGGGAACGGGCGGGTAGGGCCATGCTGGGGTGGGCGCTGTCGTCGGCGACGTACATCGGCAAGTTAGTCAAAAATAATAATTCTTCGCCTCTGCTTTCAGCACTTGTAAGAACTGCAATTTGGCCGGGTGCAATGCGCCGAAAGTATCGACTAGTTTCCTGTTGTAGGCCTCCAAAGAGTTGTTTGTCCTATTGACAATTTAGGCGTTGCTGTTCATCACCCCAGAGATGTTCCAGCACGAGAACGTGTATAGCTCACACCACGGTGATACAAAATTGGTTTGCGGGCTGCTGACCCGCGGGATTTGCAGTTCGGAGATAATAATTCCGTTTTTATCAACTTTAGGGGCTTGCACAAGACATAACGCACGATTACTACAAGGATGTCGACGTCGAAGCAGCTCTTGATGCTTGCACAAATCCGTTCCGGCGTTTCCTCAGTTACAACACATCGCTCCGCTATCTTGTCCACGTAGCTTTTTCCCTCACGACTCCCTCTAGCGCGCGGGTAGCGGGGGCTTCTCATTGGATGCTTTGATCATGAAAGTACTTCACGAACCCCCAGTCGAGATACTCGCCGCGATTACCTCATATATACCGTGCATGGACTGACTGTATTTTGCCGCAATCACAGCTTTGTAGTCCAAGCAGGACTGAACCATCTCCGATGGTTATCGCAATAGTAGGACGGTGCAGAATCACGAACATTACACAGGTCCACGACGTTGTGTGTCCTATCCAAATCTACTCAATACTATAGTATTAATAATGGTTAATAGCTTCATTTCCAACGGACGCGCATCGTACGAGGTGCGGTACCGTTCTGATATGTAGCCCTTTCCAGTCGCGGGTTTTAACGATGATATGTTGCGAAGAATCAACTTGATAGCATGCACGAAATGATGCTGCAACGGCCCCAACGAGAGGTCGGGTCGCACAACGAGGGCTACAAGAGTTGTCTGCGCTACCTGGAGCATACCTAGAGAACGTCAGATGACGTCGTCATCTCGCCGGGTTCAGTTTGGACATCCTGTTTAGGTCAGCTTTGACAGATTGATAGACAACAAAGCCATTCTTAACTTCGACATGTAGGGTGCCTGTTAGAGTCTAACACGTGTTGTTTTTTGTCGTTCATGCGCATATTAAGCATTATTGTGCCTGCACCTTCCACTGGTGTCAACTTCGAGGTTGTGGTGTGGGCTTGACGACCAGCAATTGCATCGAACTATTCAAAACTCGACCTGTCGGATGCCATGTGATCTGTAGACCCAAAGTCGATCCACCAGAGAATTGACTCTCCAATCGTGTCGACTTCCAGAGTTTCCACTGCTGTCGCACCGAGCCCTCGGCCATTATCGTCGAGAAAAGAAGGAAGCAGTTCCGTCACTTCAGCAGCGCTTGCTGCTACAATATTCGGAACGGTAGCAACAGCAGCATTACCATTTGGCCCGCTTGATTTACCGATAGCGCCAAATGTGAAGTTGCAGATAGCTAGTCTGCTTGTGGTGGCCTTCTCTATCACATTAGAAGATCGTTACGTGCTTATTATGGTACGGCGTCGCTCGGAAGTTGAGCAACCGCCTAGAACTAGTTTGATTCCGGCGTGTAGCGATGGCGAGATCAACCATCCTGAAAACTTCGTCCTTGTTCACGACCAGCACATCGGATTCACGTTCAGGAATATGTTTCGGTTGCTCGTGAGAACGACGGGAATATTCAACCATCATGCCCCTTCCCAATGTCGACCATGGATACAGGCAACCCGCGTAATATATACCCATTACATTATGCCCAGGATCCAGACAAAGTCGTCATGCACTGCCTAATCCTGTTTTTAACGTCAACCGGTATTCCGTGCCACTCGAGTTTGTCGGTGCCCTTTTCAACGTTATCAGGTGAGTCGTCACCTTCTGTGTGGCTTCATATTTCAACGAGATGCTAGGTTTTCTCAATTATTTGCCTCTTATCTTTACCCTACGCTCTCCAAACCATCGTTAGTATAGCGCTTGGCCCCAAAACGTAGTATTTGCTCGTCGGTAAGCCATTAAAATAAAAAAGACTTGGCCCACTGTACTCGATGCCAGACAAAAAAAATAGAAGGCTTGGCTTGTCTTCTTCGATTTATTGCTCCGCAATCCAGTGTGTGTGGGTTTATCTTGGAGCTTGTCCCACATGTATTTTCTCTCTGCCATGACCTGGACAAGCGCCCTTATCGCCATCTAAACGTTTGGCAGTGGTACTACTCTTACACAGCGCCGATGTTCGGATACGAAAGTTTAATCGTGTAGAGGAAGCGTAGAAAGATAACCTTTTTATTCATTGCTGTGCAAATTCAATAGTAAGAGGACAACTTGGTCCTGGAAGGTAAGAGGAACCATGATCAACCCCCGCAATGATCAACAGTTGGTCTGGACGAAAAACTCGCTATCTACGCCTTAACTACACAACTGTCACGATCTTGAAGTGTTGCTCGGCTTGTTTGCTCTCTCTGAAATCCAACAGCTTCAACCCCTGTGTTACCCTTGCATTACCGCATAACCTTATCGTAAGCGATCGTCAATGTCCACAGTTTATGGTAGCATTCTCCAGTCTAGCTACGAATCATTCGTTAAAACATAGGGGTTATTTTAAACCGCTGATTTTGTTTTACATTTTCTGCCAATCAAAACAATATGGACACGGCGAGAATTGAACCCGCATCCCTCCGCTAAAATCGCGATGCACTTACCATTTGAGCTGTGTGTCCAAGCACGCTTGGTTACCTTCACATAGACGTGACATGCGATCCATCTTTTTGTTTAGTTAGGAAACTCATCGTCTGAGCTGTCACTACTGACGGACTTACCTACTGCACCGAGAGTGGCGTTGAGCTCATTCCAACTTTCGGCGATCCAAGACGTAATTTCAACACGTTTTGGCGCCACCATTTCAAATACAGAGCTGGGTGCTTGTTCTTGAATACTGTTGATCCTTTCCCTGGCTACATCTTGCATCTCTGTTTTAAATATGGATGCGGTTTGATTTGTTAACACACGTCGTTGCTCTGTTCGATCTCTTTCATGTGCGTGGTTGTCTGCAAGCTGTGGTCACAAGCAGTTCAGCCAGCGCGTCCGCAGTCGGCTCTTGAATGGCTAGTGACATGCCACATCTGCCGTCTGACACACATAAGTACATCAAGGAGGAACCTTCGTCAGTACAACATTGATAGAAGCAGCATTGCCAAACCCTTCCTGGGTCCAATGACCCGATAAATCATCCTAGAGAAGTAAGATCTTCTCCTCCATGTTTTCACGAAACCCAAAATGATGCAGTAAAAGCGCTAGTGACATGTGAGAATTCCACCACGCAGTAGCGTTGCAGTATATCCGGCAGCCATGCTGAGATTGAAGTAAGAACACCACGCACGCCGCAGCCGTGGCACACGGAGTCATTGACATCTTGAATATGGGCATGGCATGAGACACCATTCTTGAAAATTAGGAATAGGTATACTTGTTTCTATGACAGTGGCCTAGCAGCATTGCAGTTGCTCTCTCCTTGTCCTTGCCACCACACATCACCCAAACTATATTCTCGCTTCTTGTGGCGACCATCATGACGGGAGGTTACTCAAAGAAGGCATGCATGTATACGATTAGTACACGTTACACATCAGAAGATGTACACTTAGTTACCATTCATACCGGGTTGGTGGGGTGTTAACCAATATCTGTTGCTCAAATACTGAACGCCTGTTGCCAATCATTTCTACTGAAGTTGTGTTGCATGACCGCGAAAATCTGTTGCCGTGATTTGAAGACCTATCACAACAGAACGTCAGTGTTGAAAGGCGGAAACATATGTTTAAGCGTATGGATTCTGAATCAAGGTGATTGGTTGCTATATATACTTCACGTTGTGGAGTGGTGGCATGGGCTGTGGGTTACACATACTGAAGTCGTCGGGTAGTTTCAGACACTCGGTTGGCTTTGCTTCACAGAACTTAAAAGTCCCTGAAGGCGATTCACTATTTGTTGTGGAGGTGCGCGTCCATGGAAGCTGAAGCAGACATCTCCGGCAACGACAGCGACGCCACTGTTGTGATCGAGTACGTGGAGGACAGCGACGTAGACGTTAATGCAACCCATTCGAACAAACCATTTCCTGGTGAAGGGAGTGTCACAAGCACAGTGAAAACGGAGCGAAGACACGACAGTGAGAGTTCATTATACTTTTGCAGTGATCCAGAAGACGTTTCCCAACTCAATGATTATTTTCCGGCGTCTAAGTCAACCTACACCAGCATTGCATACTATGACTCGATGCCTCAAGCAGAGCAAGCACAGCATGGGTTCAGCAGCTTGTTTATACCTACCAGACTAGGTACATGTCTCCATTTGTACTGGGAATGGTATATCAGTGTCGCTCTCGTATTGGCTGTTCTCATCGACTCAAACTTGCGACGCATCGGGAGATGATGCAACTTTTCGCTACCAACGTCTTGAGCGCGGCCAGCACTGCGGACGCCAGATTCAACTATTTGCACGTGGCATATCGTTCGTGCTCAAGCCGGAGATTGATGCGTTGCTGAAGCTAGGGATGGCTGCAGGTCGTGTGCGGAACATGCTGTTGCTTAAGTACAAGGCGCAAAAAATGTGTCAGGATTATGAGAAGTTCCACTGCGCTGATGAATCAAATGTAGCGAACATGAACGCCATGATCGTTCTCGATGAATTTGAGCATAACTTTACTGATGTCGACAAGGATATTGAATCAATAGGTATCATTATCACCACCTGGGCACTACTTAAAAACGTCTGCCAAGCAGTCCAGGATCAAGGCCCTGACTTAGTGATGTCAACGGATGGTACTTATCGCTTGCACTTGGGAGGGTGGACGCTGGTCGATTGGGGTGGGATATCCGTTGAACTGTCAAGTTCGGGTTTTGTTCAGCGAGTTCGCCCTTGGCTGTACATGTTTGTAAGAACAGAGTGCGCTTACGCCTATGAGAGAATGTTTTTTCACATTAGTCAAGTATGCCACTGTTTTTTTTTGTATATATGTCTCGGTTCGTAGTGCATCAATCGGCCATTCTGATGCTATTGCTTCTGCGCTAGCCATTGTGTGGCCCAACGTAGAAAAACTCACGTGTTGGGAGCATTTGCTCAGGCAGTCACGCAAACAGACAAAGCTGACCAACAGAAAAGACTTCGTCAAAGAAATTGTCCAACCACCTTTGCGCTTATTACATGGATCACGCTCGCTCCGTCAATTTCGGGCTCTCGCTAAACGAATCGTTACAGCATGGAAAGCAGAAGGCGAAATTGATATTTCTAATTGGCTATTTCGATCGATGTGGAAGTTCATCCATTTCCCGTAGGATCCTATCATTCACAACTACTTGATGAAGCGACAAAAGGTGAATTGAACAGTTTGTATCGGTTCTTCGGTCCCAAGCCTGCCTCTCAATGACTTCTGTAACCTACCATATAGCCACAGAATGGATAAATATTTGCCGAAACGAGTTCTAACCACAGATAGAGATGTAGGGGCCTACCTCTCGGTTCGTTCGGCGGACACCAGCGATCCAGTAAGGTTCTTTGGCTGCACTATAGCCATTGTACTGTTAAAAAAAATTCTAGCCGGGTGTGCGGTTGCTTTCGCGTTAACAACGCGATGATTCCTAGGATCGATCAAGCATGTTTTTGTCTAGACCACGGCATCAACTGGAAGCGGTCCTACATTAATTAGAACATACGATGATTAGCGTTGTTCCGCAGGGGTAATAAATAAGATATGAAGCTGCATACCTTCGGCGCAATGAGCTTGGGAGCCAGCCGATAGGCTTGTGGCGTCGTACAATAAAACTCGGGGCAACACCGAGTTCAGAATGGAGATTGTCGGTGCTTTTTTGTAGTCCGTGACAATCGCCTTTATAACTCGATGGTGGCTCTCAACGGGTTGCTGGGTTGGCAAAACGCCTGGTACTGACGAACTTCCAACACTCCATCGCTCCCACCGCGGCGTCAAGTACACTGTTTGTAACTAGCAGAGATAATATGCGATTGACATTACCAGTCTTTTTTAAAACAGCTCACTGTTTGTAATCTATGTAGCTCCGGTCTGTTTGCAGCGCGTTGAGCTGTACACACAAACGATACAAACACTCAGGTAGGTTTGCTCGCATGTCATAGCTACGCTGCATCTCCTGGGCAAAATCAATATTGATCGAGCAATGGCTTCGATTCCGATGCGCGGGCAGCGTGGGCGACCTCGGACGCTGAAAGGAGGCCTACAGCGCGACGTTGCTGCCGATGCGTACGACGTTGACCGCCTCATCGACATTGTTACGAAATCGCCCGGAAGACCTACGAAATGGCCAGTAATGCAGGAGTTTGAGATCAAGAACGGGGGAGATATTATCGTAGACCGCAGAGTTGGGCAGGTGGCAGGTGATCATCTGTGCCTCAATGAAGGCGTCTACGTTTGGATTGCTACATTCGTAGATGGAGAAAACATGCAGTACAAAGCTGAAGAGCTGGTACACGCGATACGTCACGCTCATGACATGGAGGTCGACTAGACGCTGGCAGAATCCTATTGATACTATGGCTTCATATCAGCACATGCCCACTTAAATGACTATCAAGTGCTTCTCTCTAGACTGTTCCTTAACCGAAAGTCATGGTCGTAGCTCTGAATAATCTGTTGCTGCTTGTCAGTATTGATTTTTCTGTTGCCTTAAGTTTGCAACAGGTACTGCATGGTACGCAACAGGATTTCAGTAGTTATGGTGAGCAACAGGCGTTCAGCATCTGAACAACAGGAATTAATATTATTCCGGGTTGGTGAGCGTTGTAGACACAACCGATTCCGTGCTTAATGATTGATGCCCGTACTTCTCCACTGAACTTGACTTTAGCTATAGCGGCATCCTCTGCTGTCGTTTAGCCGTGGCGAGTGCGTGCACAGATGGAAATCTTGTGCCTTCGCATGAACCACCGCTTCCCGGAATGCAAGCCTGGAATATGTCTCCAGATAGATCTTCATCTGCTGCCACTTCTAGAGCTTTGCATCGCAGCATTTGCAAGGAAACAGGACAACCCTCTCTACGCGGCGAGTTCATCCACAACACAAGGTCACGTTCGTTTTCACCAGAGAGAAGTGTTACTGTGGTGTCGGAATTCGCCCGAGATGCCAGAGCCCGCTGAGCGCTGGAGCTTCTCGTGATCTGGAGTTTTCGGGGGCATAGCTAATGGATTCTCTGGACTTGGATGAGTCATAATATGTCGATGGGTCGCGGTTGAGTGACACGACACGACCGTACAACGAGGAGGAAACACCCATCTCAAGATCAACACATAAAACCCACAGGCGCCCGGTCGCGTACACGAGTCACCGGCGGCTGTTCGTGAGTCTTCGACACCGATGGTCGAGTCATCGGCGGCGGTTCACGAGTCATCGGCGACTGTTTGGAAGCGACGGCGAGGCCCCGAAGAGTCGGGTGTTTCATAGGAAGGTCCATAACGGACACGTTTATACTTGATATTTGTATAGGACAATAGGAAGATCTAGATACCGACTTCCTTGGCTTATTACGGTCACCCATGTACATGGTACAGCGTACCACCCTCAAAAGCCATGTACGCGTGGGTACAAATTTACTGTAATGCAACTGATAAAGTACGACATTTATGAAGGGTCATGATTCCTAGTTTTAGGCATCCATGTCGTCGTCAGACTCAACCTCGCCAACCTCCCTGTCAAGAGCACATTGGTGTTCAAGCCGACCGATCAGGTCGGCAGTCACAACATCGCTATCATTCCCTAGCTGCCATAGCACTTGGTGTAGCCACTGATGACCACGTCGCTCGTGAGGCCGTCCCACGCCTCGCGAATCCACTTGGACATGACGATGCAATCGGGCGCCTTCATCGTGAAAGGTGTACCCACTTCATGAGCACGCAGCTGCTCGCGTAGGTTAGCTAGTGAGCAAGCCCGCAGACGTGTCTTAAACGGTCGATTCCATTGCGACGTCTGCGGGCTGGCTTACTGACGTAGCGCTTGGAAGCACTTTGGGAGTCGTAGGCAGCAGGGCTTAGGTCAGGAAAGAACTCCGGTATCGCTTTCGCGACGTCAGGTGGGTCCCCCACAGCATCCAGAATGCTGATCTTCAGCCAAGGGGTGAACGACGCGCGTCGTTTGCACCGCACAGTTCTTGGCATTGCCAAATTAGTGGCGTCCGACGCATCAGACCTATGATAAAATGCCGTAATATAACCGTTATATTACAGACCGTTATAAACAGAGACCGGCTGAAAAACAGATTATGCAATTTGATTGGCTGACCGTTATAAGCAGGCGACCGTAATAAGCCAAGGAAGTCGGTA
>JAHWLE010000912.1:0-11127 GCA_024679135.1 Phytophthora foliorum
ACTTGGGGCTGTTCAACGCGATCCAGAGCATCCAGAACCGTGTGCCCATCCACGGAATCGACAACCTCATCACTGCTGTTCGAGATGCATACGTCAACATGGATACGGACACGCTGGACAACATCTTTCTGATGTTGCAGGGCTGCATGTTATGCATCCTACAGGAGAATGGTGGGAATCGGTATGCGCTGCCGCACATTGGTGAGGGAGCACTACGTAAGAAAGGCACTCTGCCTCGAGTGTTGAAGTGTGGCCAGCATCTGTATGATAGTGCTAAGGCCGTTTTACGCGAAGCTGATCGTCCAAGTATGATCTTTTGTGTTCCTGCTGAGTAGATAACACCTGTTGAAAATGGTAGTATCAGTTTTGCCATGCCAAAGCTCACCACCTAAACCTACATCCTGTCATACGTTATTGTTTCCACCATTTTCGACCAGAGGTAGTACGATACATGTACGCGGGACGGTGAACATGTGGCGGAGGCATCATTATTGCTGTACTTCCCAGAAGTTGAGGAATTCAAGCAACGAAAGGAGGGGGAAAAAACTGAAAACATCGGGGGAACGCTTTTTGGAGTGTTTCGGACCGAGTGCACAGATATCCGCACCGTGTGATGAGCAGCAGACAATGGATGATTCAAAAACGGTTCGACCTGCTTCTCAGACTGACGATGTTTTTACAACTAAACAACATATTGTCCCTTTGCAAGAGGAGGGGAGACAAAGAAGCGATGACAACGACCTGAAATCTGGGCAGAACACTGTTTACGAGCTAATCCCTGGAATTTGTGACGACGGTCCAACTGATGACAGGCTAGCTGAAGCAATTGTCGCTCCATCGGAGCAGCCTACATCGGCAGCGACGCCGCAAGCGACGTGTGGAAATTCAAGATTGACATTGGTAACAGCAGCACATTAATCGAGTACACCATTTGAAAAATCTGAACCCACGTATGATTTGTTTTCGGCGACTTCGGCGAATACTGTAAGTCTCCAGGATGGCTCGCACAAGAATTTGATTGCGGACGACAACGCGATTGCGCGTGATCCGGCGAAGGATGTCGCAAAAACGTAACGGCGTCTTTCTCTACAATTGCGTATTGATGCGGTCAGAGCTGGTGCGCCGTACGTGGAATATGCTTCGTGACTACGCAAATGAACTAAATGTGAAGTCGAGCGGTCAAATATATCCGCTGTCGACAAAGGTGACAAGTCCACAACGCCTTTGGATGGACTTGGGAGTGTTCTCCCCTCCTCCGTGCTCAAGATGTGCGGGAAGCGAATTGATTCTTTCCGCCTAAAATGGAAGCATAACTACGGTGTACCAATAGTGAAGAATGATGTTGTGGTCACCGTGTGTGACACAGCCTATCAGATTGAAACGATTGGCGCAATGATTAGCTGACATCAGCTCATGAAGCGTTATATTAAGCTTGAATCCGCATTGATGTGGGTGAGTTCTTCAAATCATGTAGCATCTTCTCCCCGGATTGTTTTGGTGATGGTTCTGCCATGTCATATGAGGACATGAGACTAAACATGCTACGACTGCGTGCACTTCACGAGAATTTGTTTTTGATAACGTTCTGCGAGAAGCAGAGGCTGGACGAAGTCGGTTTGGATAAAATCCTCGTCTGGCTTATCAGGCATTACCGGACACGACGCCATGCTTTCACAATACCAGTAAACGTACTGCAACATCCAATGCTCAGTTAACAGCTTCTACAAGGCCAAAGTTCATACAGCTACGCTAAGGACCCACATAACCCACCGGTGTTGCTCATGATTATCAATGTAAACAGCAATCACTGGTGCGGCGTTATTGCTGACCCTTCTGACCGATCGGTGAACACAGGCACTGTCTTCGACCCCCACCAGAGCGGAGATCGTATTGTTCAGCTCTACCATCTTCTTCATAACAAGGTCGAGCCATTGCTAACACCAAGAAATTTCCGTTACAAGACGTACTGTACGTTTTCACTGAGAGACAACTACAACTGCGGAATTGACGTGATCTTTTTCTTCGAGGCATTTCTCTCAGATAAATAAGCTCGACATGTCACCGGCAAAATGCGAGACGCAATGCAGTTCTTCCGGTTTAGATACCTCACCAAACATTTTGAGTTAATCGAGTAACAAATACGTGTTCTCGCTGATTGTTTATTATGAACGTGCGTGTTGTGTGCGGTTTTGAAAGTTGCCTTCTTTTGGACGCTCGACGGCTTGTCCCGTTATCACTGCCGTCCGCTTGTATCGACTTTGCTGTGTGGGTTGGCCATCGCATGCAATTACATACATGTGTTCATACGCGCGTGCTCCAATCGTCTTTGCCAACTTGCGTGGGCATTTGAAAGAAGCAAAACGCTCCCCCACGTGAAGGAAACTTCACTGCGCGAAGGATTTGCGTGCGTGTCACCACGTCTCATTCTTATGCATGTCCTGCATGAAGCAGATTATCCATGTAGTTTCAGTCATGACACGTGCTACGCCCAAATGAAATAGATCGAAGGTAACGTTAGTTGAATGTCTGAAGATGTCAAGAGATGATCCATACGTCTGAGCAGCATTAGGATCGGCACGCCATAGTCTTCAGACTATTTTTTTGTGACTCACCAATAGCATATTTTACGCACGCGTCGGCCATTGTCGGCGTGTCGGCAGCATCATGGTATGGCACAATGGACGCCTACCAAAAATACCGTAATTGTCTGCTTACATATATTTAACTTTTTTTAAAGAAGATTACTAGTAACGTTATTATCTATTCAAACGAAAATACGTGCGAGCAGACGAAGGGTCGCTTAACCCTCTGATTGAGCAACTGCATCGAAATAGACTAGGTTTTTGGATTTTATTATAGTATTTCTCTTTCATAGCAACTGGGGTACATATCAGACGACCTCTCACATATCGGGCCCTCTGCAGAATGTATGTTTACAAATGTAGAGAAATACTTTATGACTAGTTTTGTAGGCGTCCACTGTCGAAGTATGAACGCGAATGGCTGAGTAGTTTGCGCTCTATTCATTCGATCCATGTGAATCATGCTATCCAATAATGATTCCAGGTGTCAAAATGATCCCGAAACACATGATATTTTTACGGCAACACCTCAGGTAAAGATAGCCCCAGCGAATTGACACCGGCCGCCCACGTCAACCGCGGCGGCACTAGGACACGGTCTACCAACAACAACAAAAGAGACACCCACTGAAGCAGCCGAAAGCACGAGCAACACCCGAACAGTTGCACGGAGAATTTTCATTACGAGGCCTTGACTGGGCTCCATGACCTGTGTTGGGTCTGCCATATTTTTAGTGGTTAGTGTAAGAAGCAGTACTAATCACACTGTCAATTGTTCCGGAAACACCAAAACTGTATTATGTGCACCGTGAAAACGCAACGTTCACTGTAAAAGAGTTGATAGCACTCATTTTGACCCGTTTCCACCCGCGACGTGACGACCGGCTAGGCGCTCATGGAGCGATCAATCTTAGCCAATCAGTGCACAGCCGGTTACCGGCCTCGAGCTATAGCCACTCACTTCCCAACCAGCACTACTTCAAACCACAACAGCGCCGCGCACGCTCCTACAAGATGGACTCCGGCCACGCTCGGCGCTCTAGCCACCGGTGGTAACTTATTGCAACAGCTAAGTCTCAACTTGGTGCCGTCTTTCTGGCGGCATAGTTGAAGAAATTTTGGCAAAAGTGATCTCGCTCCGTACTACGTGTGCATGACTCCAGCTCCTTATCCCATGTGTGTCAGCGGTTGCGTCGTATTTGTAAGTCCCGCGTCGACGTGTCTCTCGCTGTAAAGCGTCTATGGCGAGCGCGAATCCTGACGTGTCAACTCGACAGTCTGGTAACGATTGAGGTGGCCTGCAACAATATGCGCCGCCCAGGTTGAATGCCCGCAATGAAGGATGCCGTTCGGGGTTGGGCGGCCCAAGGGCTGAAGCCGAAGCGGATCTAGGTGGCGCTTCTCCAGCACTTCAGTCTCACTGAGACGACTGTACCACCGCTCAGTATTCTGCAACGGTTCGCCCATCACTACGCCACTGGGAAACGCGGTGGGAGTTACATTCTTGACGCTGTGCGGGAAAGAATTCGAGAGGCGGCGTTCACAGGAAAAGAGTATAAAACTGCTTTTATCTTCACGTTGTGAACTGAGAGCTATGACAACGCCGTGACAGGGAATGATAGTGACCGTGAACCGTTCATCGTCGGTGTCGGCTCAAAGAAGCTCCTTCGATGAGTCGATCGTGATTCGCGATCGTTTGTGCTTCACGTGCACGCAACCTACATGCTGACGCAGGTGGGCTACCCGGACGTGGTAGTGAGCATTTCAAACCGTGCGAGGGGCCTACACCTCCTTGGGGGGTTATTCACCTCCCAGCCGCAGCAACAGCATCACGAAGCGTTTCTAGCGCTGTTAAAACTATGTAAAGCGTTATTACCGGGAAGTCGATTTGCGTACGTTATGTCATGGGTGATGCGGACGTAGCCCTGCACACCAAGTCTTTGCACGAGACAACAAAATCGTGTTTTTGATGTGCTACCTTTACGTGGCCAAGAAGTTTCCCGAGAAAACCCGCTCGCTGCATCAAGATACTGCAATGTCCGTCATGGCCGACATCCACGAACTTCATTTTTCTTCACGTGAGCAGAGCTTCCACGAGAAACTAGGAATTGTCATCCGGAAGTGGGCGAAGCTACCCGAGCTATCACTTTTCACAACATATTTTTCGAAGATGAAGTTGGACTACCGGTTTTGGAGATGGCAGACTTTCCACACACCAAGTCGTTCGCTACGCCAAACAACCTCTGCGAGACACTCCATGCAACAATCAAACGAGATGTTACTTTACAGCGCAAGCCCAAGGTCAGGGCGTTATTTGCGCAGCTGTTGGTGCTGTGTTCGACCGAAGGTGTGCTGCTCAGAACGTTCGAATCGACAGCGGTAGTAGATCCCCGGGTGGTACGCAGAGTTAAGGTCATGACGCGAGCAGAGCTGCTTTCGTTGCACTCGGCGACGCGCAGTAGTATCACTTTCATTCTGTCCAGTCCCACTGCGGAAGCCTCACGATATGATGTCCACGTTATTAGTCGCCCGTCACCTCGGTTATATGATTAACTGAGAAATATAACTGTCGAATGCCTCCCGTTATCGACTCCACTGAACACACTGACAGCGTATGTAAACGTTCGGGATGCCAACTACGGGTTAGGAGGTCGATATGCAGTTGCTGTTGTGCCCTTGCCAGTGATGGGGCAAATTTGGCTACTGCATCCACACTCTATACACCATGGCGACTCGCTGAACGCTGGACCTAGTCGGGCGAGCGACTCTAGTTAGTCGTGCTGTTACTCAACGTCGTTCAGAACGAACTGGTGGTCCTCCAACCGTGATCCGGCCCTATAAATGTCGATGAGAGCATGTAGAATCAATTCACAGAATCCACATTGTAGATTGGGCGAACACTCATAGATTCACCCACAGCAGAAGCTGTTACATCCTGAATTGTAAATTCACAGCTGAAGCTGTGCAGCGAACAGTGACTTGGGTTGGTGAAACTTCAAGCTGCCAAAATATCTTGATAGATATTTCCGAACGCACATCACAGAGTATTCCCTCACATATTACATCTTCGTCGACCTGGGGCTGCAGGATGAACGATAAAGGCTATCAGAAGATGCTTCCTCAACCCCGTTCTGCGCAAGATAGTTAAAATGCCTGACGAGCACCACCTGTACAATCAGTAAGTAGATGAAGTGATCTTAGATCTCAGGCTACAGATCGCAAATTGCGGTGTTTGACCTGAAATAACTCCAACTCACACACATTGGCTTTTTTGCATCTTTGCAACCTGCTGCACCAACGTTGCTCTGTACAATATGAACAAACCGTCACACAGACCCACTTTTCGCGTCCAAACTAGATCGTCTGAGACTTACGCTGGGAATACATGTTGTGTTTTATTTTTAAATACTAGTAAAGCAGCCATTCAGGCCTCAGAATTCATATGTTGGTTGACATTGAAATACACCTGCCATCCCCAGATCGTTGTTTCCAAAGCAACTCCCGTCGCAACCACTAGCACTTCAGCGCATCTACTGGATCCTGAAGTGACTCGCTATTTGGAGTTACAGTCGTCGCTTCCGAAACATCTCCGCTCATCCGAGCCATGCCACTCGCAGCGCTTTATCGCAACTACAACCTTCACCGACGTTACTCGTAGTAGCTCCGAATCACAGTCGGCAGCATATGACAAATCACCACTTAAATTTTTGTTCTTACTGTACCAGCTTGGTTTTGGGGGCCCTCGATACTGTCGCATGTAGGCTGCCCTTCGATTCAGTTTTGTTCGCACAGATACACATTCGGTCACCGTTTCCATCTCGGATTGAGCATTTGCTAATCGATATTCACGCATATATGCCGCTGTCTGTCACAACGCGTCGAAGATGGGCTGCTACTCTGCTTGCCAGTCTGTTCAATAGGTCCTGGTTGCTTATTCAGCTTTTCACCATCAGTTCCTTGAGGAAACGCACCACCCAGTTGCCGCTTGCGCATCAGATCTCAAAACAAAAAGTGGTTGCTGTTACCAGGGTTAACGATGTTGTCACAACCACTCAATTGCATCCAACGAGCAAGTCAGCAGCTGCCACTGCACTGCACAGTGGTCACTGCATTGCTCGCTGGGCAGTGACAGTTGTTGATTTGCTGGTTAAATGCAGTGGCCGGATACTGACCTGCTCGCTGATTGTTGAACGAATGTTGACTCAGGTAACGGCCGCCGAGTTACTCAGTTCCGTGAAATTAATCCGGTGAGGGCTGTCCATACCTCTAGAGGTATTCCGAGTATAACATCTAATGTGAAATAGAGAGCTGGGGCTGCAGAATAGGTGGAGCAACTAAACTTTCATTTGACATTGGCGTCTGTGTGACTTAGCGCTTTGAGCTTTCGCCTGCATGGTGGGTTGCACGCACGCAAACAGGATCAGAAGAATCTCCTAATGGATAGACTGCCCGCCCGAACGAGGGATATATCCGGGGCCGTGAACACTGAGTTCTCGCTTTCTATTGAGGAGAAAGGTCCCGGGGTTCGGTAAGTAACCTCACCTTATGTACCCCCTTCGAATCGGTTGTTTTGATCAAGGTCGAATCCAACAACTTGTGTTTGCTCCTGGGAGACCCGATCAGGTACGATACGCAGGTGGCTAGTTTTGTAATTCTGAGATACTAGCGGACCTCGTACGGGTTGTAACCAGACAAAGGCCCTGGGGACACGACCAAGGTCCTGGGCCTGGGAGACAAGCAACTAAAATATACACTGGTTGAAGACTCCGGGGGCGATGGCCCAGTACTATTGTTTGTTCGGAGAGAGACCCCAGGGAAAGACCCTAAGAATATGAAGTGTATACAACCGTGCAGGATAGACCGCGCTCCGGTAGACACAAACACGGAATGCCTGGGAACCACTGGGAAACGTTGGCAAATGTGATATGAAGTGACCTTGGGGGTAACGTTTTCAAGCGTGGATCCCCGGGGACACGTCTTTCTCTTTAGCTTGTAGTTGGCGGAAACGAGCTCTGCGGGGTTGGGGGAGGGGGGACTGAAGTAGACCTCTCCGGGGTCTTTGGCCTCGGGGAGAGCTTACGACTTGCAGTTATCCTGGGATCTACCGATCTCTTGGTTTCACTATTGTCTGGTCTCCCGGGGTCGTCACGTCCTATGGAATGTCTCCTAGGTCAGGCGACTGGATACTTGAGTCTGATGGGTTCGGGCCCCGGCACTTCCACTCGTGGCCGGGTGGCCAGTTTCATAGGAATATCAGGTATGCATTACCCGGAAATCCCGGGGCACTATGCCACATTTAGAAATTTTACGAATCAACTTCTCTCCCCCCCATTCTCCTCGTACTTGAATTCTGCTTTCTTTTTCTTGTGCATTCGCACTCTATCCATGATTTTCTTGCGCTTGCGTCGCTCGTACCACTTCGCTTGAGCAAAAAATTGCCCTTTAGTTGAGCCATCTTCAAGCTGAAATGAGGCCAAGAATAGCGCCTTCTCTTCTTCAAAGCAGTCAGAATCCCAAACGCTGCCATCCATGATGAAATTTGCTGAAAGCAGATGCTCCCATGCCTGGCGAGATCCTCGCCTAGATCTAGAAGCTTCTTGTGTCACGTACTTGAACGAATCTGGTCTGTCCGCGGCGGCCACGATAACGTACCCCCCCCCCCCCCCCCCCCCACCTGACTCGTCTAGTGTCCACGATACGTATGCCAATAAAACTGAGTGGCGGATCAGTTTGTTCAGGCAAACAACATCGCTGAATGAGCACGCCAGCCGCAGTTTTTTCTTGCATCCGGTTGAAAGAATCCTTTTTGTTCGCCCACTTGAACATCTCCGTGTGCTCAATCGGAAAAATACACCTATACCTTGAAACACCGCTTGGCATACGGCGAGAGAGTAGGCAACAAATCGACCGTGATCCATATGGACCGCCGATTCGCGATTCCTTGCCTGCATCCAATAACCAGATGGGAACACGTAGGTCTTGTGTCTCTTGAACTGCAGCAGCCAAAGTTATCAGCCGTACTGTATTGGTCTGCAGATGTAAATCGCCCCGCTTCCCACTCTGCTTGTACTCCTTCTTCGATGAACGCCAGCTTATTCTCTGTCTGCAGCCCGACAAGTAAGTGCTCTTTTTCGATTGTTATCTTGGCGACACCACGAAAACCGACGACATCATTGCAGGCGTCACGAAAACGTAGAGCGGGTGCATCAGATTGAATTGCCGTCAACCGCAAAAATCCTCATGGAATGTAGCGATCCCTGCTTTCCGGTATTTTCTTGTAGATTCGGTGGATCTTATAACTCTCATAACCGAAACCTCCAGTCAATACCAAACGTTGCAAATCTCCAATCTAATCGTCTGTAGAATTCGCTTGCGTGTTAATATCGGATGCCGAAGTTTCTGGGTGCTACGATGACATTATTGGACCTGGGCGCGGCGCAGACTTGCACGCTACTGACCGTCGTCGCTGCCATAGGCGAATCACAGCTGGGTGTTGTTGCTGTAACCTCCGTCACCGTGGGTAGCGTCGTCATGGTAATGGCTTCGGTCATCGAGAACCACCATGGTGCTGGCGGTAGCGCCGGCTTCGTGGGCGTTGTGTGACTTCATCGGGAGTCGGTGGGAGATAAAATGAGACGCGTTGCAATCACCACACAGCTTGAAACAGATTGTATTGGACAAAAAATAGCCAATCATACGCTGCTACGTGAAGGGCACCTTGATTTGCCGATTGCTGTTGATATTGTTTTATGTATGAATCGGTGCACCTGCCGGTTCTGCAGTGACGCACTGTTATATTTCTGGTGTTTTTGGTATTTCGCCCACATGTAGCCCACTCATTTTACCAGCAATAGCCTCTGGAATAGTTGTCGCTTATAGCTCTGTTGAGTGGCAAGCTGCATCCTGCACGATGATACATGCAATCTCTGTAGTCTTAAGTATTGGGTTGGCCTATCGTACTAGCGAGATGAACTGACACGTATTTTTTTTCTTTTCTCAATATTAACTGCACAAAGCTCGTAAGACCATGGAAATTAAGAGCAATGTTTGTAGCATGCTGTTGTGCCAATTATCAGCGGAAAAGTAAGATTTTACTTTTGCTAAGGTTTTTGGAAGTGGTTTGACGGTATGAATGGCAAAAGTTATATTCGCGGTAACGCCATTCGTTTGAGCCTCCTGTACACGTACATGTATTGTGTCTTTCATCTACTTTGGCAAATTGGACCACCCGTAGTATCTCTGATCGGAGGAGGGCTAGGTGTAGAAAGTTTTTTTAGTAGCATTATGTAGCGATATAGGGTAGACCGGATAAAGTTAATCAATGCTGTCCGGCGGCATACAGTTTACGGAGGTAGGTGCTTCATAGAAAGGGTCAGATTGGCGGCGAAGTTCTCGGCATTCAGAGTTTATCGCTTTCAAGACTAGCTTAAAAGAGACCTTGACATATTTGACAGACTTTGGTGGAGAGCCATTGTCCTCGTGTGCGTGTATAACATCGCCATTAGCACGGTTAGTTCAGTGTTGGGGATGTCAAATCACAGCTTGGGGCGTTGGTACACACGATTTAGGAAGACGGGCAACATGTCGAGCGAGAACAAGTGCATTAACAAGTCGTCAAGGTGTCCATCTAACGTGTGCCAATTTGTGAATGACTACGTTAAAGTGAATCCATGTTTCTACTTTGAAGAGCTTCGGTTCGAGCTCCGAGCCAACTTTGTCTGTGGTCTCAACGTTTCCAACTCCACTATAATATTTGTCGAGGACAATACTCCCTGCGGATCTCAACGCTTCCTGGCGTCTACCCTTCTGCCCTAACCCCAAACGTTTTGTGAGGATGGCAGCCTCAGATTAGAAGGTTCGATGAAGAGAGTGAAGTCCAACGAACGGAGCTAAAACGGGGCACAAAATGACAGAAAAGAACAATTCGAAAAAGTTATAAGCTTAGGAGGGATTTGCTATAAATTAACTTTGAAAATTAGCCCTAGCCCCTGCCGAGAAAGCCAGTTTATTCGTCAAAAGACAAAAAGCTGCGGTTCAGATCTAAGATCTGAAAAAAAGGAGGAGGGGGGCATTTCAGATTTTAGATGTACTACTATATATGAGACGGCGTCAAACGAAAAGGTGCTTACGAAACGAAGTACGAATCGCGAGTTAAGCACATCATTCGAAAGAGGAGCGTTTCCTCTTTCGGCTCGTGTCTTCAGACTACAGAAAAGTGAAATACTCGCGGAGCCTCGGTCCTCTCAAAAAGTTGTCTCCCTGTAGATGCAACTTATTAAAAAAAAACTATGGGCTCACTTAACGTAGTTTTTCCTGCTCAATCGATTGCAACTATTCCCCGGTTCTAATTTCCTTCTGTTCCATATGGAGGTGTTGATGAATGAACATGAAATTGTGAGGGGCAATTATTTATATTTTTGGGTACAAAGGACCCATTGTTGGTCATTTGGGTATTGGACAAAGGATTAACCGCCTCATTCAGTTGCACTACTTATCATATTTGGCACGCTTCCGACGTTGTTTTTCTGTCTTCGGTTGAGCTGAG
>JAHWLE010000913.1:0-15958 GCA_024679135.1 Phytophthora foliorum
TCCAGAGACACGACGTCGCGCCCGAACACCAGCGGGTCCAGCTTCTGCTTGAGCTGCTGCAGCTCCGCGTCGCTGTCGTCGCCGCGGGGCAGCGCCATAACGCCAAGAGGCTCGTGGGGGAATGCGCGTGATCTGATTTCCGAGGATACCGAGCGGATCACTTGCGCTTTGTATGGTAAGAGGCGGTATCTTGGGCTTTATATGGCTCAGTCATGGTGTGCGGATACATGAACTGTTTCGTGTGGCCCACCTGGATGTGCGAGTGCGTAATTACCCTTTTTACAAACGGTAAAAAGGCCTCCAAAGCCAGCCAACCAATTCGCGGTCGGTATGCCGCCTTGTTCGAGTCATTCCTGCTTCTACTCCTTGTCGCGCGTACATCAAATCGGACGACAGTAGACAGCTTTTTGCTGCCTCATTGACCGCGAAAGCCAGTGATTATATTGCACCAAACGGACCAATTCATGTCGATTGCAACTTTTTCGGGTACCAACTGAGGCTTCGCTGCAACCGTATCGTGCATTGCCTTTCGGCAGTGCACTTCATGTGAATAGTTGTAGAAATGTATCAATTGTATCTGCTGGGTGGTGGCTCTCTGCTGATGCTTTTCAAACAAGCGTATGTCTGACTTGAATGAGGACAACATGTTTCACTGAAGAAAATGCCACCCCATGCTACATGTAGTTGCCTTAGACCTTTTGGGATCGAGTGATGATTGTTTATCTGGTTATTCGGACCTTGCACGCAAGTGCGAGCTGACGAAACACAAACATATAAGACTACGATGATCTGACGAATCCCTTCCACAACCATCTTCCTCTCAACATACGAAGAGAGCTGAATGCATTACGAAGAAGATTCAACAACGCAGCCATCTCGCTGTTTGACACGTTGCACTTGCCCTTTTTCGTACTTAGCGCGCTCTTCATTTTCGGTTTTTGGATCGCAAGCGAATATGGGCGTATCTGTGGGCGTGGCCGACTCGGAGCTCGCGTCCGTGGCGCTGTACACGCCGCTGCCGTGGCCCATGCGGCTGGACCTGCTGCCCTTCTTCTTCCTGTACGTCACGGCCGCGTACCTGTACGCGCTGCGGCCCGAGGACGACGTGGTTCCGTGGGTTTTTGGCGCCTTGAGCGTCTTCTGCCACGCGCTGGCGCTACTGGGCGCCGAGTGGAGCGTGGACGTGCGCTGCTGGATGATCTGCGCGCGGCTGGCGGCGGTGGTCGAGGACGAGCGCGTCCAGATGCTGGCCAAGGTGGACCCGTCGCTCTCGATGCTGCCCAAGCAGCTCTGCGCCTGCCAGTTGAACCGCCGGAGCAAGAAGCTCAAGGACGCACAGGTGCCCACGCTCTGGTTCTCGTACCAGAACCTCAAGTTCTGCCTGTACGAGGACGTGGAGACCATCAACAGCAGCAGCGACACGCAGTTCCGTCGGCTGCAGTTCCCGTCCAGCGACACGTTGGCGTCCTATCTGCAGAGTCAAGGCATCCAGTCGAGGGACGAACTGCAACAGGCGAGAGGCAAGTACGGAAGCAACGACTTTGAGCTGCCCATGCCTCGCTTCGCGGAGCTGCTGAAGGAGCAGCTGGTGGCGCCGTTCTTCGTGTTTCAGTTCTTCTGCATGCTGCTCTGGTGTCTCGACGAGTACATGTACTACTCGCTGCTGACGCTGCTCATGCTCGTGATCTTCGAGTGCACGGTGGTCAAACAGCGCCAGCAGAACATGGACACGCTGCTGCACATGCGCCGCGCTCCACAGCCTTGTCTAGTGTACCGATTTGGCAGTTGGGCCCAGGTGTCCAGTGATGAGCTGGTCCCCGGTGATATCTGCTCTGTTGGGCACAATGAACGTGACACCGTAGTGCCGTGTGATCTGCTATTACTTCGTGGTAACTGTGTGGTGAACGAGTCCATGCTTTCTGGCGAATCCATTCCTTTGCGCAAGGAGGATGTGGTGGCATCGATTGTAAATGATGCGGAGAAGCTAAAGAATCTTGAGGTTGATGACGGTTCCAGCATGAAACACAAAAGACATGTATTGTATGGGGGCACTAAAATTCTTCAGCACACTGCACCAGTTTCGAAGGATTCGTTGCATGCATCTCCTGATGGAGGCTGCGTTGGATTTGTGCTCCGAACAGGATTTGGCACGACTCAAGGAAGCTTGATGCGGACTATTTTGTACTCGTCGCAGCGTGTCACTGCAAACAACTCGGAAGCGATGTGGTTTATCGTTCTGTTGTTAAATTTTGCTGTGGCTGCAGCAGCGTTTGTGCTTGCACAAGGTATAAATGATCCGACACGCAACCAGTTCAAGCTGTTCCTTCACTGTATTATGATCATCACGTCTGTCGTGCCGCCCGAGCTTCCAATGGAGCTGTCATTAGCAGTGACAAACTCGCTGATCGCGCTGACGCGAAGTAATATTTTTTGCACAGAGCCGTTTCGAATCCCCTTCGCGGGGCGCATTGATGTTTGCTGCTTCGACAAGACTGGTACATTAACCAGCGATGAACTCAAGCTTCACGGTGTGGCCGGCTTGGAAACACATGTTGAGCCCGACAAGTCCAGGGGCAAGCAACGTGGCGAGCTCGATATCATTGCACCAGAGCAGCTTCCTCTTGATACAGAGCTCGTTCTTGCTGGTTGCCAATCATTGGTGTTGCTTAATGGCCAAGTAGCTGGAGACCCGCTGGAAATGACGTCTGTTCGAAGCATTCACTGGTGTGTGGCGAACAACGAAGATGGAGAAGGAGCACTCCCAAGTGTTCAGCCATCATTTTTTTCTGACCGCCGGGGTGAAATCCAAGCGGTTGATATTTTGCACAGCTTCACGTTTTCCTCGGAACTCAAGCGCATGACCACCGTTGTAAATGTGCGAAAGGCTGATAACGATGAGCAAGACGAGCAGCGGGTGCTTATGAAAGGGGCGCCTGAAGTACTCGAGCCGATCTTTAGTAAAAAGCCTTCGTACTACCGCCGTGTTTACCGCCACTATGCATCAAAGGGATGTCGCGTTTTGGCATTAGGCTTTCGGATCCTCCCTGTTGAGATTTCCCCGGAAGAGCTACGGCGCAAGCCGCGTTGTGAGCTGGAAGGCGGACTAACATTTGCGGGGTTCCTGGTTATGGATTGCCCTCTGAAGGATGACACGAAGCGAACAATTCGGGAGCTGATGATCTCCAAGCACAAAGTTACTATGGTCACAGGAGACAACCCTCTTACCGCGTGTGATGTTGCCCGGCAAGTTGGGATTAACGCGGGATATTCCAAGCAGCCATTGGTGTTGACACCGAACTTTGAGAGTGGAGTCGTGGAATGGAAGTCCATCGACGACGGATCACCTGACATCGAGGAGGAGACTATTTCTTTCAATGTCGATGAAGTGGAGAAGATGCAAGTTCAGTACGATATGTGCGTGACCGGAGAAGCGTTAGCCATGCTTTATAAGAAACAGGAAGACACGTGCAGGGATAATGCGGCTGCGCTGGAGGGCTTCCTCGCCGTTCTCATGAAGATATGTCTGTGCATCACGGTATTTGCTCGCACTTCACCTCAGCAAAAGGAGCATCTCATCATGGCGATGAATCGGCGCGGCAAGACTACAGCTATGTGTGGAGATGGTACAAACGATGTAGGTGCCTTGAAGCAAGCCCACATCGGTATCTCGATTGTGAATTCGTCCAGCTCGGAGAATCCTCCTCATGTGGTTGACGCAGGGAGAGGCGCGGGGATATTTACGGATCAGAGTGGTCTTCGCCAGCGCCGACACCATGGGAGCAGGGGGCAATCGGTCGAAGAGTTGCAGCAGTCTTTGTATGCCAACGACGATGCTCAGATTGTGCGTTTGGGAGACGCTTCAATCGCGTCTCCGTTCACCTCCAAAAGCTCGAGTATCCGTGTGATCAAGAAGTTGATCCGCCAGGGACGATGCACGCTGGTGACTACCATTCAGATGTACAAGATTTTGGGTATCAACTGTCTTATCACGGCGTACTATCTAAGCTCTCTCTTTATCCTTGGTGTGAAGAACGGTGATCAGCAGCTCACCATATCGGGGGTGAGTGTATTTGTGCCATTTTTCCCGAGTTGAACACTACTAATGATGCATTTGTGTGTCCAGCTGTCCATTGCGATGTTCTTTTTGTTTCTTTCTCGTGCGAAGCCCGCGCGAAAGCTTTCGCATCAGCGTCCGCCGTCTGGAGTGTTCTGTATGTCCGTGATGGCGTCGATCTTTGGCCAGTTTGTGATCCACCTAGCATTTCTGGCGGCAGCTCTTCATGTGGCGCAACCCTTCATTGAGCCAGGAGATCCAGCGATGCACCCGGATGGCAACTTCACCCCGAATGTGGTCAATAGCGTCATGTTCCTCATGTCGTCGATCATGCAAGTGAACACCTTCGTGGCCAATTATCGGGGGCAGCCCTTCATGGAAGGGTTCTGGGAAAACAAACTGCTCTACCGAAGCGCGCTCTTCAACTACGCTGTGTTAGCTGCGGTCGTTGCCGAGATTTTCACACCTATCAACGCTATGTTGGAGTTGGTGGCGATGCCGAACCCAGAGGTACGAGCCACGGTTAACTTGGTGTTGTCAAGTTGTGTACTAATATGGATTTTGTTGTGCTACATTGCAGACGCAGCTCATGGTTGCAGCTCTCATGGCAGGCGACACAATTGTGACTCTAGCGTTCGAGCATGCTGTCCAGATGATCGTTTTCGCGGCGGCATGATTGGCCCATGCAACTTGCATGAGCCAAAGCAAGTTTCGAGAGTTATGATGTCATAAATAAATCTCGGATGTGCCGAAAGCGGATTTTGCAGGCAAACAACAGACAGTTTTTTACTCTGACTTTGTGGCCTAGAAATTGGAGTAAATCTGTTTTGACAAAAAATGCAAAGATGAAAAAAGTAAATGTCGTGCTCTGCGCTGAAATTTGGTGAAATATGTTCTGTCTTTCGACTACCGTATTCGTCGATCTCAAAGGGGTATATTAACCCCACTTACCGTAAATCACGGGAATCATGCATGTGACGATGTAAAAAGTCATTTTCAGTTTGTGTAAAAACTTGGTCGTAAAAACTTATTCGCTGTCCACATGGGGGTGTGCCATCCATTACTTCAGATGACAGCAAACAGGAAGTTCAGCACCAAAAATGCTGACAAGCTAGCACGTTGATAGTGGTGAAGCAATCGGTGCTGTCGCGCACTCCTGCAGGGTCAGAAGGTGTGGTGTCTTCGCAACACCGATGCCCGCTAGTGAAGGAGTAGTCGAAGCATCATAAGAAAAAAAAAATCAATGCATTGAGGAGGTTGGATTTGGTTGTAAGAGGGGGGGGGGCACTGTAGATATATTTCGTCGTGGTAACGTAAAAAAGGCATGCCCTCACACTTTTTACATGGGGAGCCTGGATTATCGTGTGTCATATGATCCCTGTGATTTACGGTACCTTAACTATACTACACAAATTTAAGATGTTTGTTTGTGTTGATGGGCTCTCCTGCTAAGTACGCACCCATACAGCCATACACTAGTCACGGGTGGGACGAACCGAGCCCCCAAATCCCGGGTTACCGATTCTGTAGATGTTTGTGAACCCGATATTTTTAAATCTGGGCTCCCCTAAATGTTCGCGAACCTAAATTAGGGTTGTCCGTGAAAAACAGGAACCCAGGTCATAAACGACCCCAGAACACACGATTTTCTAGCAGAACGAGCCCGCCAACATGCACGCCGTGCCAACTGTCGTGAAAGAAGCCATCACAAACTACACCCTACGAGCTGCGACCCCCATCAGCGAAGGAAAGGTCCATTATCTTCAGCTGGGGAGTGCGCGTTGGTTGCACGAATAATTCCAACCAAACAGTAAAGTGGTTTTGCCTTGCCGCTCAGATATGCCGAGACCAGCGGATTTTCCTTACGTTGTCCGGCGGCAGAAAGTCCAAGGCTGCAAAGCATCTACGAGAAGTACATGGCAGTGAATCCAGAAAAACTATAGCCCAAGCCCAGCACAAACGCTCGCATGACTTGTTTGCGACGAAGTGCTCTCTTCCGTGATGATCCTAGGCGCGCGTACCTTCTTCTAGACACCTGTCGAGTTGTTAACAACAACCTGCCGTTCTGCTTAGAGTTGTCGATAGCGACCTCGTGTTCAAAAACGCTATGCAAGCCACCGTTAACGCCAAGACTATGCGTCATTCAATTATCGAGTTGTATTCGCCTACCAAAAAGGAGATTGTGTCTTTGATTGCTGCTAGCAGTATCAGTTTGGCTAAGAGCTTCTCTATAGTCGCAGACTTCTGGACGTCGAAAACGCTTGCCTCGAGCTCCTATGACCCGTTCTTTCACATACTGCTTCTGCTGCATTTCTTTCTCAGCCTGACGGACGGTTAAGGTGGCGTGCACTTCATTGATACGGTTTGCTTGAGTGGAGACATGGGCGATCGCCATTCCCAGACGCTTACTATCGACAGAGTAGTGATCAAGAAGCTCGATGATACGCATGTCGACAGCCACGGCTCTGTTAGAAGACCACCGATAAGATCGAGGGATTCGTTTGTAAAGATGAGTTCTCGTTAAATGTTATCCTGGTTGGAAAGAGGCCCAAATATTGCGAGAGCCCGGTTCGCTCAAAGGTTCGGGTTCTCAAATTAGAGGGGAACCCAGATTTGGGTTCAGTTCATCCCACCCGTGTCAGTAGTTATTCTACAACGGGTGGGTTAATTGAGCCCCCCCCCCCCACGTCACACAGATCTCACGGCGTCTCCCGGCGTTCACGGGACTTTGCATCGAGGGGGCATATCGAGGGTGTTACAGTTCGAGCATTCAAACCCAGGACTCGAGGGCGGTTACAGATCAAGATCAAGAAAAGAACATTCTTGGTCACGCGCAAAGAGAAATAAATAGCTGCGAGGTTCAGGTAAAACTAGCAGTTTGTATAGCTATAACTAGTGGTGAGCTAGCGTTGGCTTCAGAACTACCGCTGCACTCGCCCCTTCATTCAGTCTTAAAAAATACATCTACAGAACACTGCTGTCCTTCGTTCCGGCTTAGCTCCTGCATCTAACCAAGCTTCCTCGACGCTGAAGACGTGGTCGTCACTGCAACGCGCAGTTCACTTCAGGAGTTCGTGACACCATATTGCAACAGAGGGTTACCAGTCTAGCAACGGTTATTGACCGCTAACCGGTTAGACCGAACCGGTCCAATGTGAACCCACGTCAATTGCGGTGATTAGGCTAAGTTGATTACGGTCCCGGGAGCTCCTTCGTCATGATGTCCGCCAGCATCACAGAAGTCTCGCATTACTCGAGCTTCACTTCGTCGCGGATGGGTGGTACTTAATGTCGATATGCTTGGCGCGGCCATTGTTCACTGGGTCCTTCGCCATCTTGATGCATAACTGGTTGTCTTCGCGGATCATGAGCTCGGGTCCAGTCTCATTGGCAGCCGCCAGAATTTCGCACAGCAGTCGATGAATCTACTTGCCTTCTTGGATCGCCAGACTGAACGCGATGTACTCCGCTTCGCTTGTTGAGAGCGAAACACTTGACTGCTTCTGACTGCAAGAAACAGTCAAGTGTTTCGCTCTCAACAAGCGAAGCGGAGTACATCTGGCGCACCCAGTAGCATCGACGTGTAGCCGGAAGTCGACTTACGGTCGGCGAGGTCGCCGGCCCATTCCGTGTCGGAGTACCCACGAAAGTCGATCTTGTCACCCGGCTCGAAGCAGACCACTTGTGTCTTGGTGCCTTGTAGGTAGCGAAAGATGCGCTTGACCGCAACTCAGGGTTCCTCTTGGGGATTATCCATGAAGCGCGACACATATCCAACGGCGTACGTGATGTCTGGGCGCATTGCAGTCATCAGGTGCATCAGAGCACAAACATCATCGCGAAACGGAGCGTTTACCTTGGTTGTGGACTCACCACGGTCTTGCACTCGTCCATGCCAAAGCGCTTGAGAATGTAATCCGCATAACGTCGCTGGCACATGGTTACGCTGCCGTCCGGGTCGTCCTCCAGCTCGATTCCAAGAACAAACGCGCGCTTGCCGCTGTCAGTCATTCGAAGCGCGTCTTGAGGTCCTTCTTCGTGTGTGCGATCAGCTCAGGTCAACTTCCGATAGCCAATACGTCATCCACGTAAATCAGCACGAGCACACAGTAGCCGTCCACAACCTTGATGTCGAGACACAGGTCGAAGGCCTACACTTGGAAGCCGATAGAACAGACAAATTCGTCGAAGGTCTCGTTCCACACACGCGAAGCTTGCGAGAACCATTATCCCGGGAACTTTCGCCACGAAATCAACAACTCCGGGAACCACTATCCCGGGATATTTCTCTGCCGAAAACCTCAGGGGCGATCACCTTCCTCCCGAAAAGATGAAGCGCCACCAAGCCGCCAGCGAAAACCAAAAGGCCTGTTGCTATCGCCTGGATGCACGGAAGTCCCGGTGTGACGCGAGTGCGCTGGATAACGATAGGTCTATCCCAGACCAACACCTCGCAGAGCCGTCCCAGACTCAAGGTCGCAAAGAGTAGAAGCTGGAAGTTGAAGCATTGGACTCCCGGACCCGCGTGAGACAGTAGATAGCCTTCACCAATTGCAGTCGAAGTCACCATCCATTTCGACACCTTCAGGAACCACGTAAAACACCAACGCCTTCATGATTCCGTACAGGAACGCCGTCACCACGTCGAGCTGGTCGAAGGCCCACCCAAAGTACTTGGCAATGGCGATGACCATGCGCAGTGTCACGTACTTGACCACGGGTGAGAACATCTCCGTGTAGTCGATGTCGTACTTCTGCTTAAAGTCCTTGACCACGAGGCGCGCTTTGTACTTCTTCGACTGGTGCGACAGCATCTTCTATAGGTGCGAAAATCTGTGTGAATCGTACTTAATAGAAAATAAGCATCTTATCTCAGTAGGTATCGCCGCTGATCGCGGCGAGGGGCTAAGCTGCGCCCGCTTCGCTGCGGTGACTCCGGTATAGATAGAACGTTCAGATGGGTGCATGTACTCCGCGCTACGCGCCGCGCCCCCCCCGACCTCCGCTTCGCTTCGGTGGGGTTCCGCTCTCTAAGCGCTCACCGAGCAAATATCTACTGATTTAGTCACGAACAGTCGAACTGGATATTCGCACAGCGCTAAAGAAGTACTACTTCTCGATCGATCCGTCCGATTTGCGCTTGATCTTAAACACCGGCTTGGTACCGATGGCGCGTTATCCGTTGGGCAACTTGACAGCACGAAACACACCACGAAATCGCATCGACTTGAGTTCCGCACGAATCGCCTTGCGCCAATGCACTTGGTCAGGACCACTAACCGACTCTTGGAATGTCTTCAGCTCCGATAGGTCTGCTGCTTCGACGGCATCGGCACTAGCACGCCAAAACACTGGAGGGGTTGAGTCGCCGTCTTCATCCTAATCACCAGATTTTTCTTCTTCGTCGGGTTCCTCTTGGTGGGTGAAGGGTCTCTCCGGCGCACTTGCTTCTTCCAATCCAGCTCTGTGACGAACGGGGCGCGATCTTCTGGCAAATTCATCTTCGTCACTTGAGCGGCTCTTACGCTTCCCCGCCTGCTTGCAGTCGTCTGGCGCGGGCCGTCATCGTCGATGTCGAGCGAGTCGAAGTCCAGATCATCGACATCTTCAGCGAAAATTGGCGACGAAAGTCCAAAGGTCGATTCATCGAAGTTGACATCGCGACTGAAAACCACCTGCCCCACCTCGATTTCATAAACTCAATACGCCTTTGACACTTCTTCGTAGCCCAGGAACAATCCGGCGCGAGCCTTGGGGTCCCGTTTGAGCCGCTTTTCCTTTGGTGTCAAAATGTACGTCCGACATCTGAATACACGCATGTGTTTTACACTCGGCTTAACTTGTACACGATATCGAACAGAGTCTGGTGCTCGATTTTGGGTGACAGCAGGCGGTTTTTCACGTAGATTGCAGTCATCGCCACCCCAGCCCAGAAACACTTATCCAACTTGGCGTGATGCTGCATGCTGCGGCCGATCGTGACGATAGTCCGGATGGCTCGTTCCGCCGTGCCGTTGGTCTGGTGCGCGTACGGAACCGTGGTTTGCTGCTCGATGCCTTCGTCTTCGTAGAAAGCCTTGAGCGAGTTGGTCGCAAACTCACGCGTTCCGTCATGCCGCACAAACTTGGCCTTCTTGCCGAACTGCGTCTGCACCACCATGATGTACTTCTTGATGCAGTCTTCGCTGCCCGACTTGGCACGCAGACAGAAGCCCTTCATGCACCCACTAGCTTCGTCCACGATCAGCATCAGACATCAAGTGAATTTTGCTCCATGGGTCCGCAGATGTCAAAGTGGAGCAACTCGAAGGTGTCGTATCGGCGCTTGTCACGGTTGGTTGGAAAAAATTTCTGGACCATCTTTCCTTGTTGACAGCATCGCCACACGCTTGGTCCACTCGCTTTGGAAGGTGCCTTCGCGTCCTTGATCATGTTGTTGTCGATCATCGTGCGAAGCACCTAAACTGGAGCGTGGTCCATACGCGCATGCAGGTCGATAGTACTTCCCCTTGTCGCCGCATTAGCCGGTCGCTGAGGCGTGTGCAGCCAGTAAAGTCCGTCCACAAGATCCGTCGTCGCCACCACTTGCTTCGAGCCCTTGCGTGCAACGTGCATCTTGGTGCCGTCAAACACATCTTGACACTTGCCACACTTGTTGATCTGCGGCACCCAGAGCAGATTCTTGCTCATGGTCGGCACGTACAGCACGTCCTTGAATTCGATCTCGCGCTCGTCGCCGATGGGCAGAACCACTAGTTCCACGATGGCCCCCAAACCCTTGATAGCAGCCTTGTTCCCGTCGGTCACCGAAAGTTCGCCTTCGTCCCGCTCATAAAGATCGGCGAGCTTGTACTTGGCATAGCAGATGTGGCGCGTGGCGGAGCTGTCGACCGCCCAGATCCCCGACACATTCTTGTTCGTCGAAATTCCACATTCCAGTGAGACTGCGAGCGCCACTCGATCGAAGTCGTAGTCGCTGTCGTTCCTCCACTGGATGTTGCTAGCCCCGCGTCCACAGCCGTTGCCGCCGCGTCTAGGTCCGCGGTTCTCGTCAATCTGCTTGGTCCAGCACTTGTCTATCGAGTGCCCCAATGTCCCGCAGTACGTGCATTGGTGAGACTCTCGCTCGGTGTTGATCGCCTCGGTTGCGTTCTCAGTCTCCACCGTCGCCGTCTTCTCACCTTGCTGCTTGATATGCTTGTTCGTGAGCACCTTCACGACGTCTTGCGATCACAGTTCAGCGCTGCTCATGTAGAGCTCTATTCGCTAGCAACTAACCGCCTAATTCAGCTCAGTTCACAATTTACTCTACACCGTTCATATCTCGGCAACTGAAACGAACTAGGGAACTAGGTTTGAAATTAGCTCCCATGGCAGTGTAATCGAGGTGTTTACCCACTTAACCTCGCATTGCTGCACGTCCTGCCGCTTGCGATGTCCCGTTATTGCTTTCACTAAATGGCCGGTAGACCCATCAACGACGAGGACAACAGGAACATGTTGTCGCCGGCTTGAATGGTCGTCAAATTAATGCACACGGAGGAGTGACACGTGAAATTCGGGAAACAGCCTTAGCCCGACAGACAAAGCCAAGCGGTAGCGGTCAGGGCCGGTGATCGCCTCGACGCGGAATGGTCCGATGAATCGTGACTCAAATTTGCGTTTGCCAGCCGATCCTGTGTGGGCGATGTCGAGATTTTTGGTGTCGAAGAGGACGTTGTCATTAACAGCGAAGGAGACTGTGGGGCGATTTCGATCATAGTATCGATGCCAGGAAGGCTGCGCTGCCGCCATGGCGTCTCGGGCCGCTGTCAATATAGCGCGCTGGTGCTCGACGATGCTGGAAGCTGGACAAATCACGTCGGAGATTGTGGTAAGCGCCAAATCACCAACAGATCGTGGTAAATTGCCGAGATCGGCAACAAATGGAGTCATACCGGTGGTTGAATGGACCCGAGAGTTATAGGCGAACTCACCCATCGGAAGATATGACTCCCAATCGGATTGATGCGGATCCAGGAAGTGCCGAAGGTACTCGATGATGAATTTGTTGGTCACCTCCGACTGTCCGTCTGTCGAAGGACGAAAAGCAGTGCTCAAAGGCAAATCTGAGTCCTGTAGCTGCATAATGCCTGCCCAGAGCTTCGAGGTAAACTTGGCATCCTGATCGGAGACTATCGAGCGTGGCAAACCATGGACCCGTTGATACGACGAACAAAATAGATTGGCCGTATCCAAGGCGGATGCGTGAGTTGAGGTCGGGATAAATTGAGCGCGCTTCGTAAGTCTGTCAAGAATGACCATCGCTGCATTGTAGCCTGTTGATGTGGAGGGTAACTTCACCATGAAGTCCATGCTATTGTCCTGCCATCGCGCAACGGGCACATTTAGGGGATTTAACAGACCCTGAGGTTTTCCATGCGGATTTTGGGCGCGCTGACACGATTCGCAGGTAGCCACATATTTTCGCACGCTCTTCACCATGTTGAGCCAGTAGAATTTTGCTGCCATGGAGATGTGGGTCTTGTGGTAGCCAGGGTGACCGCGAGTTGGGACATCGTGTTCTTCGAAAAGAAGGCGATTTCGCACCGTGGTGTCCTCTGGAATACACAATCGGCGAGATGCTTCTGCGAATGGCTGGAAGTAGAGCAACCCGTCCTCCTCATGAAAGTGGCGTAGCTCAGCGGATGCGCGTGGGGAATCCTCTTTCAAACGCTCCAAAATCGGGCCGAAATGAGTCCTGGAGACCAAGGCGGCGACACTCCTCCAAAATCGAAGGAAGCTGCATCGTAAATAGTGAATTTGATTCCGCTGCTTGGTCGGGGTTGGTTAGTGACTCCAATAGTGCAGGCAAGCTGATAGCTCGCGACGTGCCATCGTTCCAAGTTGGCTTGCGGGAAATCATATCTGCAACAATGTTGGATGCACCTTCGATCCACTGAAACATTGGCTGAAAAAGTGCCAGCTCATTCTTCAGTCAGCGCGCCAGACGCTGAGAACACGTTTGCTGCTGCAAAATGGTGGCGATAGTATGATGGCCAGTGTTAATATAAAATGGTCGATCAATCAAAAACACCTTCCACAGCCGCAGAGCGGCAGCAGTTCCTTTTCTCGCGTAGGATAAATTACTTCTGCGCGCGTTAGCTTCCGCCCACCGTACGCGATGACTTGTTCTCGTCCGGACTCGTCTCGCTGAAACAAATAGCCTCCAACAACAAAATCAGAAACATCCATGCTCACGTGAAAAGGACGAGAAAAATCGGGGTGCGCCAAGATTGGTGGAGGCGCGAGGCGAGTTTTCAACTCGTGAAACGCGGTCAGAACAACTTCTGAAAACGTGACGCTGTTATTCTTGGCCTTCCCTTTGGTAAGTTCTGTGAGTGGTGCTACGAGAGCAGCGAAATCACAGCAGAACCGAAGAGCGTAGACGCACGTGCCGAGAAAAGATTGTAGCTGGTGCTTCGTGCGGGGTACTGGTCAGTCCTTGATGACGCTCCCCTTAGCAGGGTCCATGCGAACCCCATCGCGCCCAATGAAGTCGCCTAGGCAAGGTATCGCGTCAGCGCAGAATGTACACTTGGAGAGCTTGATATAGAGTTGCTGATCAACACAGCGCTGGAAAATCATCTCCAGTGCTGTTAAGTGTTCTTCCAAAGAGTCCGTTGGCGTGAAAACGAAAATGTCATCAAAATAAGTCTGAAAAAAAGACTACTGGTCACTGAAGATGGCTTGCACCAACCGGTTGAAGCGCGATGTACTACTGGATACCCCCATCGGCGTCACCAAGTATTCATAGAGCCCATCGGGCATCGAAAAAGCTGTGTAGTGAATTGAATCTTCACGCAGTCGTACTTGATAAAACCCCACAGTAAATCCATGGCGGAAAAAAGTTTGCCATTAGCCATGGCTCAGTAGATCTCCTCCTTCCGAGGTATCGGGTTCGCAGGGACTCGCATTTTGCGTTAAGACCCCGGAAATCGTGAACGATTCGCCACTCCCCCGAGCTTTTCCGTACACAAAATGTCGGTGAACAGTAAGGTGAAGCCGACTTCCGAATAATTCTGGCGGTAAGCATCTCTTGGGTCCACAAACGAATAGCCTCTTTTTGTGCCGCTGAAAGGGGGAATTGCTTCCGGTGCACAGGTGTGTCGTCGGTCAATTCGATACTAGCTTCCATCAGTCCTTCACGCACTGGTGGTACCGACGGCAACTCTTCGCGAAATTATTGCGACTTGAACTTGCATAACAAGAGATAAACCGAAGACGAACGCAGCGCTTCCTATGCGAGTTACTCTTTCGAGGGTGACTCGTTTGTATGTAGGAATAAGCAAAACTCGTTATCGGTGGCGCGTAGCAGCTGCTTAAGCTGGCTAGTCGAGACAACGCGAGTAGCTCCGTGGGCAGAATTATAGTCATTCAGCCGATAATAGTGCAGCACTTCTGCGCCCGATAGGGATCTGACGTTGGCCGAGCAGCGAGTTCGACGACCCCCGATGAGCGTAGCCGCTTGAACAGGAATGCACTGGCAAAAGGCCAGCGCTGCCGAGCTGTTGCGTGGTGTAATCGTTCTGGCTGACTAATCAATCTCAGGATTCTCAGTTATAAACCAAGGCATGCCCAAAAGGACATCCTTATTTTCGGGCACCTCCATAACGAGTGCGCGAGTAACATATGGCAAAAATCCCGGGATGTGACACTTGAAAGTGACCACCTTCTGCGGGATAACTAAGTTTTTGCCTCCTCCAACGCGGATAGAGACGGGGTTGATGTAATCTTTCACCACTGGGCCGAGCTTCTCAACAAGCTGTGGCGTGATCGCGTTGAAAGATGCACCGCAATCGACAAATGTAGAAGCATAGTGGACCGAATGGTAGCTATCTGCTCCCAAAAAACATAAAGTGCATGCTTCAGTCGCCTGAACACAGGATTGTCGCAGCAGTAAACAAAAAGATCCGGTGACTTCGCCGATCTAGGTGGCTTTGAAGCAGGAGTAGCTGGGCTTACCAGCAGTGTATGGTCAGCACTGTCGGGGCCGTGCTCAGCGGGGCGCCAGCCCGCTGAGCTAATTACTTTTTTTGAATCCCAACGGCCCCGCGATTGGGACACGCTGGTGGAATGTGGCCTGTCTCACTGCAACGATGACATATGATAGACGGCTTCGTTGCGTCGGTGGTGGTGGGGTTGTCAATGATTTGCCTTGTTTCTTGTTGCCAGTAGTTGGAGCAGGCGGGTCTTTGTCTCGGGGTCAAGCACTACGCGCATCCTCGAAACGCTGAGCGTGCTCGATAACCTCATGTAGCGTTTTCGGGACATTTTGCGAGATATGACAGCTGGTATCTACTCGTAAGTTTTGCTGATAGAACCATCGTTTCACCATGTCAGGCAGCTCCATTGATGGCTGAGAGAGTAACAGCATAAACTTCGACGTATACTCCTGTTGACTCCCAGAACTCGCAAATTATGCAGCTTTGACAGCAGCTTGTAGTCGTAATCACTATCACGAAATCGCAGCTGAATCTGCTGTTTAAAGACGGGCCACACGCGTGGTGAGTCACCAAGCGTGTTCTTAAACTCGCGGTACCACGACATGGGTTCCGGACCAAGAGAAGGGACAACCATGTCGACGAACCGAGAGTCAGGGGCATCGCGCTCTGTCGCGTACCAGTCCGTTCCAGATCTATTGTCCACTTTACGAGATTGCGCTCGCGATTCGTCAAAACTAACTCTATAGCCATGTGATTGGCAGTAATTGAACCGCCTCGATACCACGGTTTGAATGGTGTGCCGAGCTTACAACAACTCGAGCCATGGCAGCCAACGGAAGCGGTTGAGTGGCATTTTGAGGCTCATGATAGAGGCCATCAGTATTGATATCGCCCCGCCCCAGAAAGCTGCCCACCAAGT
>JAHWLE010000914.1:0-15935 GCA_024679135.1 Phytophthora foliorum
CCACCGGGTGGTGGCTGTCGATCGCGGGGGAATTGAGAACTGCGGTCTGATTTAAAGACAACGGGGGTGGCAAAATGGTTGTTGTGGCTCCGAGTTATTTAAACCTATCCCTGCCAAGGTAGGATTTATCTTTTCCGACCACAACGATATCCGAGGTCAAACCGAAGGGCAAAATAACTGCAAGGCACAATAAGTGCAATCCAAGTAGATGAGCAGCATACAACATAGAGTCGGAAATGATACTTCCCTGTTGGCTTCATCGGATTGAATACGATCATGTGTCTTCCTTGCCGAGACCGGCACACTACACTGGCTTCGTCCAGAACGACATTCCTTCCAACTTTGATGTAGAGGCCGCCAGTGACTTTCAGCAAATTCAGCAGAGGTCTAATACGCGCAGCGAGGTCGCGATCCAGCGTGGTCGGCACAGCATTGAAACTCAAACAGCGTCGCAGCAGTTTATACCGATTGAGGGACATCACACTATCCAACGAGATTGAGCTTCCGCCAAATATCATATCTTCCGGCTGCTGGCCCCAGTAGTTTGCGTATTCTCCCTTGTCGTTCAATACCATGTAGAACATGATACCTAGGAAAGCCATCAGCTCATCGAGTGTGAACGCAGTTGAAACCTTGATGCCGTAGGTGACTGCATATTTATTTGTCTCGAACAGCACTTGACGCCAGAAGTACAGAGGCAAGTAGGCGAAAAAGCTTGAGGTGGCCGAGTGTTCAAATAGGTGTTTGCACGCAGGTTGGAGTGCCGTCATTGTTGAGCCGTCGGCGCGCTTGTAAAGGTCGGCCGGCGCATCAACTTCTCCATGTGGTTCAAAGCGCAAAATTTAAATGGCTTCAGCTTCTTCCAAACTGGTCGGTAGCAAAACACCATGATCATATTCTTCGTAGTTGTCCGCCACCTGCAGATCGTCTTCATCGTCCACGTCAATGTCGTCGTCGACATCACCGGTAACCAGTTCTTGCCAGTCGGGGTTGCCCTTCAAACGGGTAAGTGCCTCGTAGTTCGCGACGCCACTTTGAACACAGCCGACGCTGACATGCTCCACAACGTTCTGGAACTGGCTATCAAGCCAGCGGATCTCAAAAAGGGAGGCAAACTTCCCTCGCTTCGGTCGTCGACAAACACGCCCCACAACGTACGTTGATCCGACGGGGCGATATTGTTTGGACTTCATCCAAGCCTCGCGCTCCGGGATGAATGCCACCAACTTGTCCAGGTATACCTCTTGCAGCAGCGTCGGGGGCGTCCTCATCGGCGTCCGACGTGACGAGTCGGGGTGTTTGCCCGCGAGTTGTAGCCACGATGGCTTTAGGCGTCCGGGGAACGGCACTTGTCTGCTGAGAGCCACTCGGGCCTGGGCCAACCATACCAAAACGCATATTGATACACACATGATGAGCAAACACACTCAATTGACACCAGCCAGCACGCGCCGCACCTCCTCGGACTCCACGGCCGCCGCCGCGTCCCGCTCCGCGTCCTTGGCCTTGGCCTCGCCGAGCACCTGCTTCTTGGTCACCGGCAGCCACGCGGTCTGCATGCCCACGCTCTTGGTCGACGCTGTCGACGCTCGAACTGGCTGCGGCTGCTTCGGCACAAAAATAAGCGTATAATTAGCGCACGCACACGATTGACACCAGCCAGCATGCTCTGCACCTGTCGTTTCGGCAGCGTATAGGAGAACAGCAGCTTCGTCTAGGAGGAAGTCTACACCTTCCCGGCCGTCTGGATCACCTCCCGGACGAATGTATCTATAGCGAGGATCTAAACTTCGCCTTGGAGGGGGTTTCGAGTACTAGCCAGCGTTTCTCAGCCACGCCCACGCGTCGTTGAACGCGACAACGCCCCCCAGATCGCGTTCAGCAGGAGCCGATAGCGGTAGCCGCCGCCGCCGCCGCTTCTACGAGCTGTCATCAGTTTCTTCGCGCGCGCGCTTTCGCATGCCCGCGGGGGCAGATTCAATTATGTGGACTGAGAGTGAGTATCGTGTCATGTCCCAAAATAATAGTTTGTCAGGAGTATTATTTCATACGCAAATGGGTTATATCGATAATTGATACATATCGGTTTGAGAAGGTAATATGTTTACAGGTCCGCGCCAAAATATCGCACCCGATCTCTGGATAAGAAATACAGTACATTGCATAGTAAGATCAAGATATTTGCATTCATCGGCGCTAATCACAAGAGCGGGAACCCACGCGCATACAATTGGCCAATTATATGCATATCTTGGAGCAACATACAGCATAAAGTCCGTGGAAGACCAGCAAAATTTGCTGGTCTAGCACCTAATGCTATTCCGAACGTATTACTCGGCTAACCTGCCTCATTAAAGCAGCTCTCCGGCTATTCCTTGCTTAACCTGCCTCTTCAACTCAGCGGAACCTCCGCTAGCCTGCCGCTCTAACCCAGCGATATAAGTTCGGTGGCTGTTGGCTCTGTCGAGGTCACGCGTCGTACGCGTACGCGTCACCAGTGGCGTCATCGTGCGGAGACGGGGCGGTCATGGTAAACTACGAAGGTTTCGATTTCTTACCGCATAAATTGCATTGCATTTCAACCAATGAACGTCGAATTCGTCCAGTCGACACAAGAAAATAAAATATTAGCCAATCCGCTGTGTCCTTGAGAACTACCTGAATATGTAAAAGGGCGCTTTTTGCGCCCTTTCAGACCTCCCGTCTTTTTCTATCCCGCATCCGGGAGGATAGTGAACAGCACTCGAGCCTCAGGCGAGTGCCGTGATTTACTTATAGGGCGCTTTTTGTGCCCTTTTAGAACGGAGTATCTTGACCTTGTATAGTATACTTTATCCAAGGTTCTCGCGAAAGGGTTAACCCTTTCGCGTGCAAAGGGGGCATTTTGCCTCCTTCGACGACCTTTTCAAAAGGGAGTGGGTTTTGACCCCCTCGTTGGAGGCATTTTGCCTCCTTCGAATGTTTTGTCCGCGGAATACACCGTGTTTCGATTTTAGCCAGTCACATCATTGCGGTTCGGGAAAGGTTAGGTGTAAGCGAGACGTCTTCCAGCGAAAACCTCCCAAAACGGCTATAACCCTCCTAAACGGCTTGAATTTTACAATAGATTACGCTGACGACAGGTTCGTCCTCGTTGAAGTCATCGTTGAAGATCTTCCAAAACGGCGTGGACGTTGAACACGTCGCTTCATCCCGTTGAATTCGACCCCTCACCGCTCGACACCATCACGGCGTGTCTGAGTGGCTTTGTGCTCGGCCTCGACGAGGACACCACCTTGACGAGGACACCACCAGCAGAATGGTGATACAGGTAGATGACCATGGTGCTGCTGGAGCCATGGAGTCCAACGACGTGCTGCCACACCCAACTGGGGGTAGATCACGGTCCACGCAGTGCTCACACACGCCGCTAACATTCAAATTGGTGAGATGGACCCAAGATCCAGTTGCGCCATCACTGGCACAAGATATGTGCCTTGCCATTCTTTCCTCACTCCAGCTTTTACCAAGTAGCTGTCACACGATGGATCCATACTTCGATGCCGACTTCGTCGACTCCTTTTGCGAAGAGTTTGGGGAGCCATTCAGAGAAGCTCCTGGGTGCTATCGACGCTCGGTAAGTGGTCGAATCTGAATTACTGAGGTGACATAGCTTTGCTAGCGATGCTTGGTACCCAGAGTAATTGATGCTGTTACTCCACGTCATGCAACCATGTGGACTTCTGCGCGGAGAAGCTGAACCTACCTGCTTTAGCAGAGTTCGTTATGGAAATTGACCGCTTTGACGACAAAGCTAACACTGCCACGCTTGTCGGGGCTTATGTTGCGACAAGTTTTGCGAACTCCATGGTACTATACAGTGCTTCTCGCTTTGCTGCGTTTGTCTACTAACATGGTTTACTTCCGCTTGAATTTGTAGATAACACATCCTGGATGAAGGATCTTGTGCGGAAAACTGCCAAGTTTGAATCATTCTTGACGACGTCGATGCGCTTAGCGAAACGAGGGGCGCTGACCGATGATAAACGCAGCTTGTGCAGGACGGCAACACGAAACATCGCGGATTATATTCGAACAGTTCAATATCTCCGCCAAGCTCTTTCCTGGGTTGATCGTAGAAAGGGATTTCACGACGGCAGATGGCATGCTCGTGGGGTAGCGTGCTACCACGATCAGCACTACTGGGGTCAGCGGGCAGCTCAGATGACTCTGCGCTGTGATTGCTGCAGTATTACTTATCGCGCGTTTGGCAACCGCAACATGTAAAATCAGATAATGTCCGTGCAACAAACAGTATATTGATTCATTTTTCTTCAAGTCTCCACACCCACATCATCGCTTTCTCTACAACTAAATTGCTAGCCATCGTCCGGAACTGAGTCCATCGCATCGTCAGAGAAGTCGTTTTACACTAATTCCATCTGGACCGATCCCCCCTTGCGCTTGGGTCTCGTCACCCTTACATCGTCTGGCCGCGATCTCGATCTTCTGCTCCACTCCCCCAGGAGAAACATCTGCTCCAGAAGGTGACGCACCGGAGCGAATGACACGGAGCTCTCTCTTCGTCGTCAGGTCTGTATTGGTACTTAGGCTAAAACATATTATTGCCGCCACTGCAAAATGCAATTGCATCATAGCCAAGAGAGGTATCGCTCTCGCCGGTCCAAGATGGTCCTCCGCCACAATGACTCGATGGCAGGCAGTCCGGTAGTCGAAACTGTTTTTTTCGTCGTGCGTGACGGCTCTGTTGCGGTCACGGTGTCGAAATGGCTCGGGCTCCGACGCCATCCGCGTTGTACTGCCGCTTGTCCGTTTGTGGTGCCGTCACCCCGTCGCCGCCTTGGCTTGTTGAAGCGGTCTCCACAGCCAGGCCCACGGCTGTCGGCTGAATGATCTTCCTACACGGCAGGGTGTCCATGGGTGTCATGCTCGGCTACTTCGCCGGCACTGTCAGCAACTGGCTCGTGCTCGCGAGCTTCTCGCGCATCCAGATGTGGCGCTGCTACGGTTTCTGGCTGTGTTTTTCATAACCCAAGCATTTCACATCCACTAATGGAGTACTATTAGAGGAGCAAGCAAAATATTGTCTGTGCAGCTTAGTATTTTTTCCTCTCGGGCGAGCGCGGCTTCTCGCAGCTCGCGACGGTGGATGGCATGCACGTGTCAGCTAGAGTTATCGATAGCGGTCTGATCACGCCTACTCAGGAACGCCACAGGGATCGCCATGTCAACCCAATGTGCGGTCACGCTCTTGAGGCCATTCCTGCTGTAGCGTGGACGGCTGACGGTGCAGGCGAATTTGCCTTCATCCAGTTGAGCTACAGCTGAAATGGCCCCCTCTTCCTTCACTACGTCGTTGGCAGCATCTTCCGTCACGTCACCATCGCTGGCATGCTCTTCATCCGTCACATCACTGCATACCCCCTCCTCATCCAGCACGTCGTCGCTGGCGCTGGATTCCTCATCGAGCACGTAGTCGCTATCACTTGCTCCCCCCCCCCTCGCTGTCGCTCCTCTTGGTTAGCTAGTCTCCCCTGAGGTCGTCGCTGGAGAAGGTCTGGACGTTCGCGTTGTCCTCCGACACGTTGTTGCTTTCGAGCACCTTCACCGCGATAATACGTGTGAACCCGGTCAATTGTGATGTGCCCTTCAACATCATTGAAAAAGTGCTGAAGTTCTCGCTCCACATTAGCAGCAGGTACTATATCGAGCAGTAGCGCCCGCTGTGTTTTTGCATTGATGCGGGACCCTGGGCGCTTTAGCGTCCGGCATAAGTACTCGAGGTGAGAGCGACTAACATAAGTCATATTATCTTCTTACGGAAATTTGGGCGGGGAGAAGAATTCGCGGTTGTCGTGTCCCACCACGTGAAACAAAATTGGTGTCGCTTTTTTGCCGCCGCTGACGATGACGTTGCTTCAGTGCCGCCGTGGACGATGGGGTTGCTTCAGTGCTGCAGCTGGTTGCAGGGTGGCAATGCGTACGATGCTCCGGGGCTCTTGACGATCGAGGAGTAGCGCTACACGGGAAGTGAGATTGGCGAGATCTCGCCCGCGACGTCTCAGCCCTTACTGCGGTCGATGCTGTTCTCGCTGCCTCAAACCACGCGGTGCAGCAGAATGAACGCGCTCCAAATAGGCACCGACATACTCATGCTGCCCACACCCAGACGAGCGTCACCCGGCCAGACCCTGTTTCTAGTTGAACCGGTTGCTGCTTCCATCGAAACAACACTGCGCTACGTGACCACTTAATCAATTTCAAGAGTGCGAGCCGCGCGCTCTTGTCCGGTTCGTGTTGGATGGTTTTCATTGCTGGGATCTGCTGTCTTTGCGGCTGCCTTGAGCTTGTAAATCTCCGCAACTGTCCGAATGTTGCCTTTTTCAGAAAATAACTTGTTGGGGAAGTAGAAACGATGAAACTTCTCCCAACAAGTCAAATCCGTATCTGGACACATAAAGAGTTTGGGCTCTTCCCGGAAAATTCCACGGCAAAGGTACACGTTGTGATTCCCACAGTAGTCTGTTTTTTCGGTGGGGTATCGTTGTTCCCATCGGCAAATTGCGCATGCCCGTCGCTTCCTACTTCGGTTTCCCAGGATTTGCCGAGATGCCACCGCAGTACAGCGCATTTGAGGACTACCATCAGTTCTCACAGACATCAGCGTGGGAGTGGAGGGAACGGTTGAAAGGCTCACCTCATTTACACCAGTTGAATCAAATGCCATTCTTCCATCACTGGGTGCATCCATCCATTTGCCTGATATTAGCTGTGCTGCGAGCTGAATGATAAATTCTCGGTGTGGATCCCGTTGCTTACAAAAATCCATCACGTGACGACGTGTCTGGTAGGCGTTGGCTCTAGTTATGTCTATGAGCGCTAGTGCCAGCTTTTTATGCCACTTTTTGTATTAGTGACCGACAGCAATGGAAAAGCGGCCACGGATCTGGTCGAGTCGGTCAACACCTTGCATGTGCTGATTGCATTGTTTTACACAGGTCGGTGCTGGATACGATTGTGACGTTCCTCCAACTTGACGCTCGACAGTTGATATTGAAGACGAGTCTGCGTTTGAAATTATCTGGACTATACTGCCATCACACCACGACGCTGCCACAATACCATGCTCTCTGGAGACGCCTTGGCGGGAATCACCGCGGCTGGAGCTGTCTTTATCCAAGACTGTATGCTTGGGAAAATGCTTGCTACTGCCTCTCACCGTACCACGGGCATTCAGTCCTTTGAGTCGCAATGCCTGCAATAGCTGGACTGAAGCATAGTAATTGTCCATGTTAATGACCCGGCTTGATCCATTCAGAGGTCGTACAACTTCTAGCACGAGTTTCCGGATAGCTGATATTTTTGCTTCAGCCCACTCGCGGTTGAGTGCCAGTGTTTCTTGAACTGGTATGACACCCTCAAGTCTATCTGATATGCCGCTGTTGCAGTGAAAACGGTAGTTGACAGCAATCCAAATGGTAGCACAGCACAGCACGTAAAGCCTGAAATGGTACTTTCCTGTTGGTTTCATGGGGTTAAACATGATTACATGGCGTCCATATCGCGATCGGCATGCAACACTAGTTTCGTCCACGATCACATCCACCGGGAGCGTCACTGTCAACCCACTCGGCGTCAGCAGGGGCGTCAGCTTCCGCAGTGCCTCCATCAGTGCGAGAGTTAGTTTTCTGGTAACCATTGCGATGCTCTCTATATGCAACACCAGGTGTAGCGTACGAAGTGAGAATTCGCACGGTAGAACCATCATTTGCAACGCGTTGGGCGTCACGCTGCATGCTCGTGTAGTAAGCAACAACAGCCTTCTCACCCACAAAATAGTCTCTGCCTTCTTCGCCGTCTAGATTACTTCCTGGTCGAATATAGCGATAGCTGGTGTCTAAACCGCGTAGTGGTGGAGGTTTAGACGTCCATTCATCACGGTGGAGAGCACGCCACATCTCCTTGAAAAATATGCTGTCATCTAAGCGACCCAGCACAAGCAGTTAGACACTGGATTTGGCCTCAGCGGTTGGACAAGGTCCCTACCTCGCAATGCACCAGCCTCGACAACATATTTCGTCCGAGGCGCCGTACGTCGCCGCTTAGCAACACCTTCTAACTCCGTGGTCATGCCCCGCTTTACTTGGCGCGACATCTTCCGAAAGTGAAGCTCACGGAGATTCCTTCCGTAGTTGGATGCAACACATGCGCCAGGTTGATGTTCTCTGAAAGATATAGCGAAGATACGCAGGCTCCCACACCTGCTGGTAGCAAACCAGTCCAAGCCCGCGACGCTTCTGGCTAGGATTTCAGCCAAGCGCACGAAGGAGGCACCCTTTCGGTTTGATTTTCAAGGGTATTTCCCTCATTTTGTCCCATCAGAGCACGCAATATGGACTGTTCGTTGGGGGCATTTTGCCTCCTTCTATTTTTCAACCCATCTGGAGGGACGGATGGCTACATGCTCGAAGGAGGCAAATTGCCTCCTTTTATTTGGTAACTACTTGATTTTGTATAGTATAATAAACCCAAGTGTTCGCGAAAAGGGTTTAGCGAACTCTTGCGTCCGCAGCGTTCACGGCATCTGGGTCGATACGAGCGAAAGTATAATATTGTAAGTTCTGTGTTCAATAGACGCGAGAATTCGAAAGCGCTTCAGCTTACTACCTATTGCGGTGTCTTAGTACGTATCCTAGTTTGGCAAGATTGACCGGAATTCACAATACAACAATGCTAGCAGCTGGTAACGTGAAAATCCACGCTAAATATCACAATAGATTGCACAAAAATTGACTTCGCACGCAGTAACGGCTTGATGGCAAGCACGTCGGGCTCTTCTTGGTGGCCGGCGCCGGACGCCATGGAGGACTCGGAGGTCGATGCGACCTTCACTTCCTTCGCTTCCTCCATCTCGGGCGCCTACAGCCGCCGAGCGACCGTGGAGAAGCGCGGCAAGAAGGCCGGCAGGTCCACTCTGGTGCTGGCAGTGGACACTTATCTAGCGTCCCCAAGTGGCGCCACAGCTTCGGATCTCTACAAATCTGCGCGCAAACTCTCGGCACACAACGAATTCTTCGCTGCAAACCACACGGCGCTGTGTCTGCAGCTGCTGGACACGCTCGCGGAGCATCTGCTGGCGGTTGCAGCGCCCGACAAGGCTCCGGACGCGCAGGAGGAGACGCCCACTCAGTACTCGCAGCCGACGCAGACCCAGCAAAGCCCGGAGGAGACGCTGCAATTGCTGGAGCTCTGCTACCTTTTTGCACGGAAAACGGCTATTGGATACCCGTCGCACGCGCTTTGTAAGCTGCTGCAGTGGCTCGTGGAGAGTGTTTCAGTGGCAGCACTTCGGAATGGTTGCGAAAATGACACGGGACTCAAACTGCAGCTCCTAGTGCTCGCGGAGATGATCAAAATTAGTGCTGGAGTGCGCATTTATGCCAAGGAGATGAAGAAGATCAAGGACTTTTACCGCTCGCTGACGATCTTGCTTAACAGTACGGAAGATGCAGAGCTGCTGGTGTTTAGTATGGCAATTCTGGCACGGCTTGTGCTGTCAGAGTCTATGGGAAGCAAGTTATTTAGTGAGAAGAATGTGGATCAGGCGTTTGCGCTGGTGTTTTCTGTTATCGACGGCTCATGGCATGATAATGCTGACGAGAGGATGTCGGACTCCACTACGATTCTCGATCGGCGCTCCTTACTGCAAGTTGTGAGCATTGACTTGCTTTGTGACCTCGCCGACCGGCAAGAAATCTTGGAGCTACTGGAGAAATATCCAAAGATCGCTCCAACAATCGACAACTGCTTCATGACGATCAACTTGAACGGCGATGCAGAGCAGATTCTTGTTGCTGCACATTTCCTCTCATCTATCGTCCAGCTCAGCCACCTATTCCGAAAGATGCTCATCAAGGGTTTGTCTGATAAAGACGTTCTTTATCGTGTGCTTCAAGCGACACTTCATCCGTCCAAACTCGCGGCAACGACAACAGCGCAACTAATATTGAAGGTGATCGGCGACGACATTCGCTCACTTCGCAGCCTATTTGACTCGTCGGCAAATGCAGAGCGGTTGAGCCCTGTCGTTGCTGGAATGCTCCGTTGCATTAATGACACCACCGCTGTGGTACAAGGTGCAGAAGACAACGAGGCACTCAGCAATTCAGATGAATATCTTCACGGCGTGGAGGTATGCCATCTTTTTGCCAAGTTGAGCGAATTGCCCGCAATACGATCGCTGTGCGTGGAAACGATCAGTTTGAATCAGGTACGTACGACAGCACGTGCATTAGTCAGTGGGAAACAATATTGTTTACTCACTCTTCGTTATGGTTGATACTACGTGTAGACTGCTTCACTGATTCAAGTGGAGTCTGCTCTCATCGGCTCGGTCGAGCCACGCGACCTGATACGTTTCCACCCCCAGCTTTCAATCCATCTAGTGGTAACGATGAATGCTTCTCGTACATGTAGTTATATCTATGCGTTTCTTACGATTCGTTTGGTGGTGGTGTTTGCCTGCGCAGAGTCTCCTCTCAAGCCTCATGACTGACGATAGTATGACCGACAAAAACAAGCGCACATTAAGCCAATTCCTTCAGACCTCTGAGGTATCGACCGTTCTGGGTGCCGCGATATTTAATCGCACCGACAAAGATATCGTGGTTGAAACACTGCTGCTGCTAACTCAGACACTTGTCAGTTCCGGGAACAAGCGCTTTCATGCGTTTGGCTTGGCTGAGGGAATAGTGGGATTTAGCCAGCGAGTTGGCGATGCAAGTGATAGCTTGCAATCAACAATTTCTTCACTCCAGGCTAATGCTGAGATCAGTACCAAGACGGTTGAGAAGCTCCAGGCTGAGATGCAGCGAATGCTGCACCTACAAGATGAGCTGAAAGCACAGCAAGACCAGGCACTTAAAGACATCGGCGTCAAGTTTGCCGAACAGATTCGGCAAAAAGATGACGCTATGCAGAAAATGCGTGACGCTTACGAAGCAAAAGTCCGCGAAGTTACGATGCAGTGCGAAAGCATGGGGCAGCACATGAACAAAAAAATCAGTGCTCTTCAGCAGCGTGAATCTCTTCTTCAAGAAAATCGTGCAAAGCGTGGAATTTTGGAAGATGAAAATAGTGAGCTTAAACGTAAAGTTCAAGTTCTCGAAATCCGCATAGAGGAAATTGCTCAGACACACTCGATATCCATGGAAGAGATGAAAATTCGTGAGAAGGAACTGGAGGAACTGCGTGAAGAGATTGCTGCGATTTCGGGGGACTACACAGCCCAGCGAGAACAGCTTGAGGCGGCACACGATGAAACAAGGGTACGGTTGTTTTGGTAAAGTGGTTAGCATTGTTAGTAAATTGGTAGGCTGACTACGCCTTGTGATTCATTGGTGCGTTTTGTTTGCAGCGCTTGGAAGACGAGCTAAACGAACAAAAACTTTCGAACGAGAACACCTACAAGGAGCTAGTACTGCTCTCAAAGGCTCATAAAGCTCTCGCTGACGAGAAGAAAACTGCCGAGAACGAGATAGACACATTGCGGGATGACATTGCAAACCTCGAATCAATGAATATCACGATCCAGTCACGGCTGCAGGAGAAGAAAGAGCTTGCTGATCAGCTCGAGCGAAAGGTACGCAGGGTGTGCTTTCAAGAGTTAGTATTACGAGAGCTAACAACCACTTGTCATTTGTAATCAGATGGCGCGGCTGGATGATGCAGCAACGGTTAGCAAGAACGCGTTAGAAGACGAGCGGGAAAAGCGCCGGGCGGTTGCCCGAGACCTCGATGATCTTAGAAAGGCTCACCGCAAGCTTGAAAGCGACATGGCTATGCTCGAGATCCAAGCAGCAGAGCAGCGCCTCCTATTTGAATCGAAGGACGAACACTTGCGTAAATGTGAAGAAGAGATCCGCCACCTGGTAAGACCAGTCTACAATCCATTTTACTTGTTCTGGCTGACACATCATTTTGTTGGTTTGAGCAGACAAATGAAGTCGGCAAACAAGCTAAACTTCAGGCATTGATTCATCAACTGAGCTCTGGGGTTGACAGCAACGCTAAAATCACCGATGGTTCGTCGTACCTTGCTCGAGACAAGTAATCTCTGGTGAAACAAGTGCGTTTTGAAGGTGATGAAAGCGGGCCCACAATATATTTATTTTTTTTCTTTTCCACAGAATCTAAGCGACCCAGGTTGTCTCCTCTCGGAGCTAATGCCGATGGCGTACAAAATGAGCAGAAAAAAATCTGGTGCCACTAAGCCCATATCGAGCAGCGGTACAATATCTGCGCTTGGATGCAGGCTCTTGGCACCTCAGTTCTCCATCTAGTGGCGACGACCGCCGCGGCCTCCACGACCGCCACGACCACCACGGCCACCACGGCCACCGCGTCCGCGCTGGAACTGGCCACGGTTGGACTTCGCCTGTTTGAAGCGCTTGTAGCGAGCCGAGCGGGCATCCTCCCAGAACTTCTTCTCATCGTCACCCTCAACGATGCTGGCCTCAGGGATAGTCACACCGTTAACCTCAAGGCCATCCTCGAACATGCCAACGACTTCCTTTGCCAGCTCAGCGCTCGACACACGGAGGTAACCGTCCTTGTCGCCAATCTGGTACTGGATGAAAGCAACGCCGGCACCGTCGGCAGCCTTGTCACCGAGCTTCTCGTTGATGGTGTCCTTGATGTCATCACGCGAAACTTCGCCGTCCACTCCGTCGAAATGCACGATTAGACCCTCGTCGTACTGAACGTCAACGTTTAGCTCCTCGTCGATGTCGAGAAGGTGGAAAGATACCTTCTTGCCGCCCAGCTCCGGCTCGGAGAGGGCTGATAATTTCTCGAACAACGACGTCGCCTCGGCAACGCTGACCTTGAACGAAGCGCGGTCCAGGCCATCGTATTCCACGTACGGCGACTGAGCTGCAGGGTCAAAGACAGTCGCGAGCAACTGCTTAATGTCGTCCATGCGCGTACGGTTGCCGACGTTCGAGATGTGAATGACCTTCTCATCCTCGCGCTTGCGCTTTTTGTTAGTGTTCTTCTCGTCTTCCTGGCGACGCGGGCGCGCCTTAATGGCATCTTTGTCGGTCACCAGCTTAAACTTCAGCTGCGTCTCGTCCACAATGACGGGGTGCTCCTGGGCCAGGGCCTTCTTCACCTGCTTAGCGAACGCCACCTGCGAGAAGAGCAGGTAGAGTTTTTTCGACTCGTCGAAGTAACGCACACGGGCACGCAGCTTGGCGTCGTCCTTCCAGATAGGCAGGAGCTCGTCCAGGAAGAACGTAACCGGCTTCTGAGGCACGTCCTTGGCCACGAGCATAGCGTTCGTGGCCTTGTCGAACTCGACCTTGTTCTCGTTCGAGAGCTTCTGGTAGTCCACGAGCGAGATCACGTTGGGCACGTGCTCATTGATGATGAGCTTGTCCGCGGTGTCCACGGCACGCTGCACGGCATCCTTGTCCTTGAGTTCCACGTGCACCACACCGGAGAAGTTGCGGCGGAAGCTCTTGCGGTCGATGAAGAGCAGCTCCACGTCCAGCGACTGGAGTCCCTCCTTGATCTCGTCCACAGTGGGCAGCGACTTGCCCAGACCGGCCAGCACGATGGTGCGCTCGGGGGCGTCGTCCTTCTCGGGCAGCGCGTTCTTGCGGCGCAGCGCATTCTTGGCGTCGTTGAGCTCCACGACGTCCGAGTCGGCGACCGCGGCCTGCAGCACGGAGCCGTCCACGGTGAGCGCGGCCAGCTTCTTGAACTTGAAGAGGATGCTGAAGGGCACGAAGCCGCCCTCGTGCTTCTTGGTCTCCTCCCGCAGGAAGCGGTCGCGACGGAAGTTGCTGTCGCCGAAGTAGAACTCTACTTGGTGCTTGATCTGGGCCTCCAGCGATGCCATGGCTGAGCTCTTGACTGTCTGCGGACGGGTACGGGAATGACGAGTTAATGGCCTTTGGCTGTTCACAGCGAATGACTGGCCAGTGTTTGGAGCGACCTTCGGACGACCTTGCGAAGGTGTCGTATGCACTTTTTTAAAAAAAAGTTTTAGCTTTTTACTTTAAAAAAGTTGTTTAAAAAACAACTGTTTAGCTTCTTTTTTAAAAAAAAAGCTAGGATTAAATCTGGTATTATCTACTGGTATAGTAGAAGATATTCCTTGAACGCATCTTGCACCATGCTTCGGATGCAATAGCACCAGCTCTTGGTATCCCCCGAAACGAAGCAATCCACGATCTCACAGTTTCCGTAGCCCGTGCGTACGAGCAACTCGTAGTTAAACCACATCAAAAGAACAGTTGCAGCATAAAAGTTATCGCATGCAACGAGACCCACGCACCGCCCCGTCAAAGTGCACCAGCTCCTCGTTGCCCTCGATGACGGTAACGACCATTTCCAAGAGGCGAAGGAATAGACAGCAGAGCGAACCCGTGGGGGGCACAGCTTCCGCCGTGGGCGCCGGTAAATTGAAATAGAAAATTGTATCTTAAACCCGTACACGTTGAACTTGTTGCACTTCAGTCAGTATACAAGTTAAACGTGTTGCAATCAAGTTATTGCGGTTGGTTCCTACCCTACGAAGCCCCACTGCTTCATCTTCTATCTACTGCTGCAATCGACGTTGAGGAGAGCGGGGCGAATCTAAAAATGGAGGCGGCTTACTCCTGGTTGCCGACGATCTCCACCACCGTGAACAAAATCGCAGCGTTGGGCACGACACGCATCAAGTGAGCCGGCATGCCTGCATATAATCCCCGTCGTCCCTCCTCCTTGTATATCTTGATGATCGACTGGATCATAGAACGATACCTACGATACAAGCCAAGCATAACGTTAATACAGTGATCAGCCTCACGGTAAATTCACGAGGTTGGCTTCAAAACGTACTTGAGCTCCTTCGAATTCAGCGGTGCGCGTTGATCCCGCATTCGTGTCCGCACCACCTTCACAGACGGACACAAGCACTAGGGTAAGTCGCTAGAAGAACAAACGTAGGCAGTCAAATATCTGACAAAATACGCACCTCGTGAGGATATGTGCACACGGATGCAAGCAGCTTGCAGGCGCCAGCTGTCAGGAAGTATTTTAGCTTCGTAGGCTCTTCAATGTGATCCTTGCACTCCTCATACAGCGCAAACTGAATTGCGCTCTCCGTGATGCCCCAGTACGAAGCCGTCAAGCCACGGAAGAACGCTCGTGGGCCTTCCTTCCGGTACATATCCAGCGCTACCTGTCGAACGCTCGTGAACTGCGGCTTGGCCTTCGTCGCAGCCGTCTCAACCTCTGCAAAACCCACAGACAGAGCACTCTGGCGGGTAGCAGCAGCGACAGCTGTCGCGTGCGCTGGCATCAGCTGCAGACGCGTCTTAACGACCCAAATGGGGCAACACAGCGTCGCCGAGATGGATCCCGCTCCAGCCGCCGACAGAAAATTGTACAAACGGCCGTCCAAGCCATAGCTAGCGAACTTGTTCTTGAACATCGAGTACGAGCCAAAGTACATGGCGCGCGCCGGCATGACACCAATCAACGTCGGCGTGATGCCTCTCCACAGCCCGAAGATCGACTCTGCAGCAGCCCCAACCACCCAACACCAAGTAAGCAATCCAGTACGCTCTAGTATCAACACCTAGATACACTGCATGAAAACACACCTGTTCTTCCGATGGAGCGCATGACTCCGAACGTCGTCTGCGTGCCGAAAGACCCGCTGCACAGCACCAAATCAGCGTCAATTCTGGAAAAACTCGTTACAAAACTCGCGTCCAACGCAGCAAAACGCACCTGCCGCCGCGGATCTGCAGCCGCGTCTTGACCACTTCCAGCGGCGACGTGAGCAGCGCGGCCGTCATGCCGCCGATGGCGCCACCCACAAAGTGCCGGTACGTGAAGTTGCCACTGGGTACGCGCACGCTGGTGGCAGCCGGAGGCGG
>JAHWLE010000915.1:0-15929 GCA_024679135.1 Phytophthora foliorum
CGCAACATCAGGGCCAGGTGTTTCGCAGCAAACTCGCACGCGTGAGTGATACCCTTCTCCGCAGCAGGACTCACCGCAGTAGGGAACATCACAGGGTCGTGCACGATGTTCTTCAGAATATCAAACTCCATGTTCGTCACGCCCTCAGCCTCCGCCTTCGCCTTGAAACGAAGACCCTGCTCGTAGAACCGTTCGAGATCGCCCCACTGCACGAAAATGGGCGGCAGGTCACGCAGACTGTGGTTGATCGGTGACACCAAACGACGCTCCTCCGGGTCCGTCACGCTGCGCAGGTACGTCGCCAGGCAGTTGTCGGCGAAGTTGGCCGCCAGAATGCAGTACGGCGTCTTCTCGTCGTTGTCCGTCTCGCTGAAGTCCACCACGGGCGAGTAGCACAGCGCCACCGCGGGCTGCAACGCCGGACTCTCCTTGCGCAGACGCATGCAGTTCGTCATGGACATTTCGGCTCCAGCGCTGTCGCCACTGAACACGACGTGGCTCGGAGCGATGTTCTCGTGCTGCAGCACGTACTTGTACATGTCGAAGCAGTCGTTCAGGGAAGTCGGGTACAGGAACTGCGGCGCCATGCGGTAGTTGGCCAGAAGTACATCCACCGACACGTCGAGCTGGTACTTTTCCTTGAGAGACTGCTTCAGCTTGGTGTGCTCCAGATTGGCCAACTCCACGTCCTGCAGAGGGTCCGAAATACAGTAACCTCCTCCGTGGAAATGGATGACCACGACGCGGTGCTGCTTCTTCTCGGGGTCGCGCATCCACATGTGCTCCATTCCGTTGGCCACCAACTTCTCCGGGACCGTGTTGTGCTTGCGGCAGCACGACTTGAGGACCATCTTGCCGTGCATCTGGAACGGACCGCGCAGACGGTGTGCGTTCTGGTCGGCCACGATGTGTCCGTAGTCGAGGAACGTGTAGCGCATCATGGCAATGGTGAGCTCGTAGGTGAGGGTCCATTCGGGGAAGGTCGGATTGAATCCGCGGCCAGCAGCCTCCACGAGCAGCGAGAGGAGCTTGCATTGGATCTTGAGAGCGATGTACGGGACCAGCACAAAGGAAGTCGCGAACGGCCACGCCATGTAGCAACACCCGGCAAAGAGCGCAAGGTACGCAAGGACGATAGAGAAGAATATGACAGGGGTGCCATACTGCAACAAGTCGAAGTACATGTACGCCAGGAGGACGCCAGCGAGGGCTACATGAACGCCGAGATTGACAACAGATCTGCTCATAGTTGGTCCCGAGCGCAGCAAATGGAGAACTGATGGGAAAATGCACACACGTTGCTCGGCACGTGAAGCACGCACTCACCGCCTGACAGCTTGGACAGGACAGATCGGTCCCAAGCGATCGGCACTGACCTTCTAGCGCAAGAGAAGTGTATCTGTCGGCACTCTGCACGTGGCCTCCAAGCTTTCACCAGGTGCAGTCTGCAACTGGTGAAAACTATACGTACCTGTACATAACTTGCACACGGAAAGTGGCTGCGTACACAGTAATTAAAAGGACCATTGGCGGGGCCACAGTGGGATGGTGTATCCCCTAACCACCACAGGTAGCATACCCTAAACCAGCGACCATCACTCCTGCCCGCTCGGATTTGGTGGCTACCGATTCTCTCCCTGCCCCCACTCGAAATCCAGGGTCCCCGCAAGCAGCACCACAGCGTCAAGACTAGGATCGCCACGATGCCGCGCCAGCACGCCAAGACATCGCGCAGACCTCTCAGTAGGTCCGCCCCTGTGATCAAGAGTGACGACAGCGAGGAAGCAGGTTCCTCGGGCAGTGCTTGGAGTTGTGAGGGCAGCGGGAGTGACAAGGATTCCAAAACACCGCCGCCTACTCATCGGCACGTCTCCAAGAAACGGCGAGAGAGCCGATCAGGGGGGAGGAAGCACCGGAAGCGACCAAAGGAGCGGTCTCGCGGACACTCAGCTGGGACGAACAGGTGGGCAGGGTCTTCACCCGCGTCTTCTTCGTCTTTCGCTTCTTCCGATTCCGGAGTAGATTCGAGCACGTCGGCGTCAGCAACGGTTGCGAGTGCACAACACGACAATCATGACGTTGTTCCACAGGAGGAGCTGGTACATGTTCCTGAGCTGGACCGGAAAATGTTCGACGACTGGGCCGAGCTGGAGCAGTATCTACACAGTTACAGCAAGCGCACGTTTCAGGTTTGTGTCCCTTGTTTGGAATGTGCCACAGTCTAAAACTATACAAAACTCTTAGTATTACTTAAGCTAACATAACGGCTGTACTTCTGAAATGTTTAGCTCTATTCGGTTCGAACAGCTACTCCCGTGAAGACAAGGAACAAGCGGATGATGATCAGTCGGACGCCTAGCAAACCAATTCCCGAGGACGTGAAGTTTTACAACAAAACCTACATCTGCACACATTATGGACTGCCCAGGTCAGGCAGGGGGCACCGTGAGCGCCCCAACCAGCATTCGAGGAAAATTGGATGCACCGCACAGGTTTGTACTCGACATGAAATCATATTTCAATAACCAGTTACTTATAGTGTTGTGCTGTAGATCAACGCTTGCGTTCGCGAAACAGGATCATGGGATGTGTGCATCACGAAGCAGAAAACCGGCCACAACCACGAGGTGAGCACGGAAGCCTACCAGAACTACCACGAGACGCGGCATGTATCCGATGAAGAAGTTCTTGAGGTGAAGTGATCCAGATCAAACTGCTATTGATGGGAAGAGATCGCGACCGGATTGATTGGACCAGGAGGGTTGGGGTTATCGTCAGACATGTCCGGATGATGTCGACGCCTGGCTTGGTACCGCAACGGTGGTACAAGTAACTTTATTCACCCGGTACCATTGTTTTGGTACATGCGATCATCGGGGCCCGAGCGATCATCTGGACACATGCGATCATCAGGACACCCGCGATCAGATCGACATGGTACCGCCACTGGGGTACATCCGGATCAGATGGATACTGGGTACAACGGTACTATCACTTCGGCACGGGATCAAGGTACACAGATTGAAGTTCAAGGTATGATGTGCAATCGTTGGACACGCAAGCGGGATGGGGATAGAAAGAAGGATCTGTAGGACTTTTACCTTTTGTATAAGAGACTCGAATTTACCTTGCAAGACACAAGCGGCGTTCCTGATTTTCGGGGAGGGAGGTATATTGGCCCACCCGACGAAGGACCTGCTTATCGATCAAGAGGACTCCACCACCACTGGATAGCTTGGCCAGGGTGCGTTTGGACACGTTCGTCTCTCACTCAAGACCCCGCCAGGGGAGGCGGCAAGCAACGAAAAGGGCTTCAAGGAACACACCCAAGGACACACCCCAGTGATCAACTCGACCAAGACTCGATCACCTACACCGGACGACCGCGTGAAGCATATCCGTGCGGTCGCCACCCCACCTTTCCCTGGAAGGAGCAGTCCAGCTCCCCACATCCAGTCTTGACCACAAGTGACCCCCTCTCGAGTCCACCTAGAAGAGCGTAACCCGCTCAGCCGTCGGGAACACAAGGTGAGCTACAAGGTACACGATCCGACCGGATCAACGGAGTACCCCTTCCGACAGTCGGTAGTCCGGGCGACCAGTTGGCAAGCAGTGGATCGCATCAGGAATTTGTGATCCCGCTCCGCCACAATGGTGCGCGTGCCCGGATCTTGTGTTGACTCGGGATTTCACCGTGAGTCTGACCAAGAGGATGTCGAGGTCATGATTGAACTAAGGATTGAGACGTCGACGGAAGAAGGATCGCCGCCGACACCGCTGAAAGCGCAAGGATCTTCTGATCGCCAGAGTACTGGGAGGAGCTCTAGTGATGTGAAGGAGGCAGGTCCAGCGATGGACCTAGAAGAGAAGCCTCAACCCCCGGACCCCCGCTGATCGTGATGCGAATGGGACCCCCGCGGATCGCGATCCGCCGGGTAAAACCGAAAGATCTTCATCCACCACCACTCCTCCAGCCTCGCAAGCGACAGCAAACACAAAGAAGTCGAAGACCTCGCGCAAGAAGTTGAAAGTGCCAGGCTCCGACACGGAAGAGGACGATGATCGCAAGGCTTGGACGGACGAACAACTGGAGTCGATCTTCTACCGGAAGGACCTGTACAGGTTCCTGACGGAAGATCCAGTAATGGTGATCATGCAGCTGAAGGTGATCGGAGAACTCCAAGGCCCAGTGAAGGCACCCAAGGGAGCAACCAACAAACTGGACACGGTAAAGCTCCTGATGCGCATGCTGAAGGAAGCTGGAATCGTACTTGGTGCTTTCGACGCGAACGAGCTGTTTGATCTGGAACTGGCGGTGATCAGGGAAGCAACGCTGAACTTGTTCACCAAACTGACCCCTTTGGTCGGCAGTGTCGTTCCGCTCCAACACGCAATATCGCCTTCGACTCGCAGCCAAACTGGATCGTCACAATACGCATCGGCCACGTCGGATGCGGGATCGGACAGTTCGTTTGTGCTGCAGTGGATGACACTTGGACCGTCGGGAGCAGACATGCTACAAGCCCACAAGGACAGATCAGCTTCCAGCCCGCCAGTGATCGCAGGGCCCAGCCCGGCCCAAGCATCACCTGATCGCATGCAGACGTTTTTCAACGAAGCGATGGAGCGTCTCTTGAGGGAACAGCAGGCATCCGTGACGCCTCCGATGGCACCTGTGACGCCTTCGACCGCTGATCAGATCAAGCCGCTCGGCGCCCAGGATGTCGATATGGAATCCGTTGGACCGAATCACGCTGCACAGTCTCACGCGAGCGAGTACAATCCCGATGATCTTAGTGTCGGTGCTCCACTGCGAGCTGCGGTTGCATCTGCGGAGACTGCCAGTGGGGGAATTTCGTCGGCCACGAGAATCAAGGTGTCCGCGATATCCGAGCTGAAAGAATTCTCTGGGAAGGACAACGATGAAGATCGCGCGAGAAGTTGGTTCAGCAAAGTGAAGTCCGCCTTCATCCGCGATCAAGCTCCCGACAGCGAGAAGTGCCTGGTGTTCGGTGACTTGCTGACCGGACCAGCACGCAACTGGTATCGACAGCTGAGCAGATCAACCCAAAGCGACTGGAAGGCTCTAGCCGAGAATTTCCAGACGCAGTACTGCGGACGAGGTTTGCCGGTCGCGAGGCAGTATTATCATGCTCGAAAGCGATCGGAAGAGTCGCCTCTGGAGTACCTGCATCGCCTGAACGTCGCTGGCTTACGGGCACACCTCGCGATCAAAGATGGATCGCCCGAAATCCACCGAGAGCATGTCGATCATTTCATCGAGACGCTTGATGATCGCGATCTGGCAAACCAGTTGGCCTTGCTCAGGATCCCAGACGCTGACACTCTGGAGGAGACGCTGCGATCCTGACAGCGCGCGAAGGCGCCTCAAGGGAAGTCTGTCTATGGATCGATCAAGGCCAAGCCGAAGGCTCCGACTGGGGGCGCTCCGTCACCGGCAGCTCGCGCGATTCGTGCGATCCGTGCCACGGACAACTCTAGCGACGACGAACTGGAAACGAGTGGATCGGAATGCGAAGGAGATCTGCGCAAAATCTACGCCGCATCCGCTCCAGATCGATCGACTCGAATGCCTCCAGACCAAGAACAACGGTGTTCCGGCAGAGACGCCAACGCCCGCCGATCTGATCGACAGGCAAAGTTGCCCGAAAGCGATGCCCAACGGAAGCCATGTTCGCACTGCGGATCAACGAAGCACACCGATCTGGGTTGTTGGCAGCGCCTGTCGTGTGAAAAGTGCGGCAAGAAAGATCACCCGACCGATCGCTGCCTCTTCGTCTGCAAGGCTTGCGGCGAGATACACGGAGCTGGTGAGTGTCCGATGGAAGATTTTTACAACTTGATCCGCCAGTGGTATAACCCCAACAAGCTCGGTGGCATGCTCCCGCAAGCGGCCGAGAAGATGTTAAACTAGATCGCTCGCTGGGACGGAACCGGGTACGAGACGAGCGTTCTAAGTTTTGCATCTATGCATATGTCGAGAAACAGTCGAAGTCGGAGGTAAGTAAACTGATGAGTCCGATCGACAATACATGTGATCTTCATGAGAAACGTACCACGACGATCTCCAGCCTCCACCAAGTCGATGAATGCTCGCGGTCGGAGGTGACGATGGCCCTGGAGCTCTTGCACGGAGAATTACGAGGATATTGAAAGTACCACATGCCGGACAAGAAGTTCCGGCAGGCGAAAGCTGTTGGGAAGATCAACAACGAAAACGCCACACTGCTGTTTGATAGCGGCGCCGAGGTGTCCATTCTGGATGCCGCCTTTGCTCGTAAGGTTGGGTGCTACGTGGACAGCAGTAAAGAGTTGGAATGTGAAGGTGTTGGCAAGAACCCCTACATGGCTGATGGACGTACCAGAATCAAGATCTCGCTTGCGGGATCACTGGTGTACTACTTCGATGTTTGGGTCGGTCCGCCCACCGGCGGGCAGGATCTGATCTTGGGCATGGACTTCATGGTGCCTGCTGGTATTCGCCTCGATCTGGCCGATGGCTCGATCAACCTCCCTGATGAGGTGCGAATCCAGCTAGCCGGACGATGTCAGCTCTTTGGAGACAAGGTCGAGCAGGTCAAGCTTGGAGACCACTGCGTGATCGGTGTCGGTGGGTCGGTCGAACTGCGAAAAGGATTCATCCTGTCGGCGGATCGCAAGCTCTGGGTCACTCGAGGAGAACGACGGATGCCGAGCTTGGTCACCAGACTAGGGAAGACTCGGTATCTGAAGATCACGAACATCAGTGACCAGAAGTTAGTGCTGCAAGACGATACGTACGTAGGCATGTGGCTCTCAGGAGGTCGAGTACCTCGAATTCCGGGGTTTGTGCTGATCGGATCGCGCAGGTACGCGGAGTGGCAGAACTTGGCATTCCAATCCACCACGGATCATTCGGATGAAGAAAAACCTGCTGATCCCGTGCCACCTGGCCCGATGGTAGAACGACCTCAGTACGAGCCGCCGCCGACAATCTTGCGCCGAAGCTCTGGAGAACACAAAGCAGTTGTTACCCAAATCACTGCGTTGTCGCCAACGCGGACCGCGCCAGAGGACGAACTACAATCGGCAAGGCAGGAAGGGCGAAACGACGCAGGCTCCGATCTGATCGAGACTGTGTCCGCACCTGAGCCGCCAATGAAGTTGGATACGCCACCCGGCGTGGGAGCTGCGATCTCGGTAGATGAAGAGGTGTGCTATCATGAGGGTGGCGGCCTTTTTGCGGAGGGTGTCGAAAACTAGATGGCTGTCTTGCCTGAAGTGGTGATCACCACCGACGAAGTCAAGATCGAAGACATCCAAGTGGGCGATCCCGAAGCGAACACCCCAGAGGAGATTGACCGGCTGCGGAAGATCATCTGGCAGCGTCGGCATCTTTTGATCGGAAAAGGTAACGCTTTGCCTCCGGCTGCTGTCGGTGCGATCTGCGACATCGACGTCGGTGGAGCAACTCCGGTCGCACAGCGCGTGAGACGAGTCGCCCCGCAGTTCCGCGAGAAGCTGTCCGATCTGATCAATAGTCTGTTGTCGGCAAAGATGATCGAGCCGTCGACTTCGCCGTGGGCGTCCCCGATCGTGATTATCATCAAGAAAAACGGCGTCGACATCAGGCTCTGTATCGACTACAGACTGGTAAATGGCTTGACGAGACTGATGGTATACCCCATGCCGTTGATCAACGATCTCTTGAAAGACTTGGACAAAGTTCTCTGGTACTGTTCGCTCGATATGGCGAGTGGCTTCTGGGTAGTCTCCATGACAGAGCGCGCTCGGAAGAGTTCCGCGTTCAACACCCCCTTCGGGCTTTTCGAATGAACTCGTATGCCTTTCGGCTTGAAGAATGCCCCCGCAGATCTACCAAAGGTTGATCGACAACGCTTTGTACGGGCACCTTCGAATTCGCGCGGACCAAGATTCCTCGAATCTGATCGACGTGTTCGAAGCAGGCGAGCCGGAACCAGACCCGAAGCCGGTCTTGGGGAAACGGTCGTATATCGACGACATTCTTGTCACTGCAACCACTTGGGATACCCTGTGTGAGAAAGTCGAGACGCTGTTGGACGCTTGCGAACGATGGAACTTGTCGATCAGTGTTGTCAAGAGCTTCTGGGGTCTTCGGAAGGTCGACTATCTGGGACATCAGGTGTCTGCGAATGGGTTGGAAGCTCATCCGAAGGATCTCGAGTCGCTGGGCAACCTTCCCTTCTCACGGACGTTGCAGTCAATGCAGTCCTTCCTCGGGAACTTGAACTATTATAGTCGCTTCATCGAAGATTTCGCGATCTACGCAGCCGTCCTGTGCGAGTTGCGAGAATCTGATTTCCACGAGATCAGCCGGCGGGAGAGGCTGGATGTCGACGGATAAGTGACAGGGGGCGACGGACAACACGCAGAATATGACGACCGCTGGACCAGGGCGAAGGTTGCGTTCACGATGCTGAAGGCAAAGATCGTGTCGACACCCATCTTGAGACACTTCGATCCAGATCGCACTCCGGTGGTCGTGGTCTACGCGAGCCAGTGGGCGATCACAGCGGCACTTGTATAGGAGTATGAAGGCATGTACTGGCCAGTGACCTTCACCAGTCGAACCTTGAAGTCCAACGAACTCAATTACAGGATGGTTGATAAGGATATGCTGGCGTTGTTGCGGATGTTGGACGTGGGCTACACGTTGCTGACCACGAGATCGATCCGAGCGCTATCTCGGCATTCCACGCTAGCTTGGCTGGTGAACTCGACGGGTTTCCAGGGGCGGCTCGGCAGATGGGCCGTCATGCTCTCGGAATGGACGTTGGAGATCAGGAAGTGCACGAGAGGCGAGGACGAAATCCTGGGCACGATCGCAGCGAGTATCACACCCCGCGCCGAAGTTGACGAGGCGTTGATTGCGATCGCGCCTGCGAAGCAGCCCCGTCAGGTGATTGCTATGCCGGCGCCCACTATCGAGCGAGACGAGAGTTAGTTGGTCGCAAGTTTCGACGGTCTGCACGTGTCACGCGTACCGGTGGGGCCTATAGTGCGATCATCTGGAAATTGCCGGAGTGGACGATCTTGGCCGCCGCATCGGAGTACGCTGCCAATCTGACAGTGAACGAGGCTGAGTACAGAGGCTTGTTGCTGTGCTCAGATCTACTGTCCACCATGGACAGGGGGCGGATCGTAGTCTGCGGCGACTCCAACTTGGTGATCAGGCAGATGCGAGGAGAGATCGCGTGCAAAGCGCCGGGACTTCAACTGCTCCGCTAGCAGGCGATGGATCGTCTGAGAGCTTGGCCGCAACATGCGTTCCTGCATATGAAGCGCGATTGGAACCAAAGCGCGGATCGGTTAGCCAGTGCAGCTCTACAACGCGAGGAAGGGACGGTCGTTACCTCCGATGAAGATCGGCAAGACTTGATTGCACTCAACCGCCTGAATGAACTCCTCAAGCCGAAGAATGAAGGCGACGTAGTTCATGTGTCGGCGGTAACCCGACCAGCGAGGCGACAGCGATCCGCACCCAACGTCCTACAAGAGACGATCGTACAGCGTATGAGAGGCGAACGGATCGCACAAGCCCAAGATGAGGAGAAGTGGATCGTCAATCTGAAAGCGTACCTGAAAGGGGACGTCGCTGATCTGACCGCGAGGGAAGCCAAGTCGTGCGCCAAGATTGCGAACGACTACGAGGCGGACGAGAGTGATCTGCTGTTCTACTGCCCATCAGCCATGCGCGAAGACGAAGATCGAGACGCCGTCGCAAAGCTGGTGATTCCAGAGACCCTGCAACAAGACTTCCTGCATCATTACCATGTTTGTCTGGAAGGAGGGCATCAGGGGATCGGGATAACGTACCGGCGGATCAGATTGCACCTTCACTGGAGAGGTCTGTACAAAAGTGTTCAGCGTTATGTGGGAGGGTGTACCGACTGTGAGACTGGGAATGGCCGACCCTTCGTACGAGGCGAGTCCCCCGGAAATTTGCAAGCTACGTACCCGTTCCAGATCATCGCTATGGATCACATCCCGTCGTTGCCGAAGTCGTTCAAGGGGAATACCGAACTGCTGATATGGGTCGATCTGTTCTCGGGCTATGTGATCGCGAAGGCGAGTGCGTCGAGGACGGCCCAGACCATTGCGGAAAACTACGAAGAGTGCGTGTTCCGGTGTTTTGGGGACAATGAAGTTATCCGGCACGGCAGGGAACCCGGGTTTATGTCTGATTTCTTCCGTGTTTTTAGCCGGATAGTTGGACAGAAACAGAGGGCCACGATGGCTTATCGGCCCCAGGCCAATGCGACGGCAGAACGGATGGTGCAGACTGTGACACGCGCGCTGAAGATGTACGTCGCAGACGTTAACCAACACGACTGGGACGAGTACGCAGAGCGACATACGTTTGCGCTCAACACGGCCCAAGATCGCGTTCGAGGAGATACGCCGTTCTACCTGGTACACGGATGGGATCCGCGATCTACGTTGGAGGCGTCACTACCTCTCGGGAGTACGCGTCGGCGGGATCGTGACCCGCGTCGGTGGAGATATCACGTGCAGGGCCAATATCGTCGATCCAGAGAGCAGATTAACGAGCGCCTTCGGGAAGCCATCCAAGGTCGGGCTGATTAACACAACGATCAGATCCGACCTCATGAGATCGAGGCTGATATGCAAGTGTGGTTATACCTAGATCGTGTGAAGGAGGGTTATGCGCGCAAGTTGGCCCACATGTGGCACGGACCGTTCAGGGTGATCGAGATACTGGACAATCATGCAGCGCGATTGGAAACCGCTGGCACCGAATATCGACTGTTTCCGATCGTCCACGTGTCGAAGCTCAAGCCAGTGCGATCATTCCCAGATCGCCCCACACTGACGCTGACGGTGAACGATGGAGATCAATTCGACTTCGATGAGGCGCTCCTACCCGAAGACAGTTGGGAAGGCGAAGCTCCGCTGGGCGTTGACGGATCGAAGGACACAAGCCATCCCGCGTTCCCAGTCCTGCGCTGACCGCGTGTGTAGTGTGTGCAGCAAGAAGCGAACGATTCACAAGGGCGACAGCTGTGACTTGTGCGGCGAGCTCGTGTGCTCTGTGTGCCGCGTCACACACAAGGTGGCGTCGGTGGAGGTGGACAACAAGATGCACTGGACCAAGGCGCACATGTGCCCGTTTTGCATGACCAAGGTCGTTAATTCGGACACAGCAGCGGTCATCCGCGCCGAGATTGAGGCGGGCTGGTACGACCGCTTCCCATAGTCGATGCAAGGACTTCTGCCTTCATTATACGTAGTTGATCGTTTCTTAGCAAGCACCCCCCAAAGTGACGTATGCCTTCACCACGTGCACCTTCCAATCGATTCACCGATCGCCGTTTTCTTCAGCGCCGCCATGTCCAGCATGTTTATCTGTCAACAGCTCGTGCCGATATGATCAAGAGGCTATCCAATGCAAGGTACGAGGGGGGCGTGTTAACTGCTCAAGACGTGACCGAGATTACCGACGAGCATTCCCATGCTGCCAGGTGGGAAATAAAAGAACACGAGTCACCGAGTATGAAGCTCAAAACCTACAACGATCATGCCTACCTTGACGCCACCGGCTTCACTCATCACGCGAGTGCGTAGGCTTTCATTTGCTCCACTCGGTGTAGCACTATCAACATTCACGTGGTCAGGTACCAGGTAATCGGCTTTTGGAGACAAACAGGTTCCAAGATGGTCGACTCCAAACGGAGTCGTTGCTCTTCTGTTTGCCCATTCTGCATGACCAAAGCAACGGCAACACTGAAGTTGAAGCAGGTTGGCACTGTGAACGCGCAAGCAGACAAACTTTCTCATTATATTCACATCTCAAATTCATCGCAGCAAACTGTTGTATCGCGCTAATAAGTCATGGAGTACGCTGTTCTTCGATCGAACAGGTACGTTCAGGAAATGATTGACTATTGTAAGGTGCCGTACTGCCCGGCTCCAATCTCTGCTTGCATAGTATCTGCTGCAGTCTTGCTCGTGACGTTCAGCATGCAGAACGGGCACACGTGAATCTTGGTGTGGTGCATTTTGTTGTCGAGTTCCACCGACGGCATTTTGTGCGTGATACGACAGAGTTTGCACACGTGCTCGCCGCACAACTCGCAGCTCGAGCCTTTGCGCATCGTCCGCTTCTTCTTGCAGACACTGCACGGATGGTGTGCGCTCCACTGCGGCCGGAACAGCATCTGCATCCGTTGCTCCCGAATGGCAGACCGAAGCTTCTTTATCTTCGACGCGTAGAAGACGTGCACCATCGACTTGGACAAGGACGTCGCGATTGCAGGGATGAAAAGGTTTCGCGCGCGCTCGTACGGCAGTGCATAGACTCCGTGACCGTGGATCTGCACGACGTTCGATTGGACTTGTCGCCAAAAGCCGATAGCAGCCACTTGACCTCGGAAGAATTGAGGCAGCGCGGGCGTCGTGTTGCGAAAGTTGACCGAGTGCACGAGGTGGTAGCCCACGCGCTCCCCATTGCTGAGGTGCGTGAAGCCCGTGGCGTCCAGGTACACGTGGTCGTAGCTCTTGATGACCTTGCGGACAATGGGCGAGTTCTCGATGACCCCCCACCGCACGCTCAAGGACGTGAACGGGTCCTCCTGCGTCACGTTGTCGATGGTCGTCAGCACACAGCCGTCCTCCATGCCGTCTTCGAGATACTCCGAGTTGTACCGCATCGTCTCCGTGGTGGGGCACATGGCACCGTGCACGGCTTCCTCGATCGTGCCGTCCCTGGTACCAATAGACCGGATGTCGGCCACGTTGAGCGACGAAAACTCCTCGCTGCGCGTACTGCTGAGACTCGTGACGGTCCTCGTGAACGAGTCTCCGTGGAGCTTCTGCGGGGCCCCGAAGCCCTTCAAGTTGTACCTGTCGCGGCGCCGCACGTACGTCTCAACCTGCTCGTCGCGGCGGAAGAACTTCCACTCGCGCTCGGGGAGCCTGCCGTCGTACACGTACAGGAACTCCTCGTAGCTGTCCACGTTCACCTCGATGAGGCTCTTGGCGAGCTGCCGTAGCTGCTTCTTCTCCTTGGCGCTGAGCTCGAGCGGCGCGTACGGGCTCGTGAACGGCGTTTTAGTCGACCCCATGACAGTCGTCGGCTCCGTCGTGACTCAAGATCGTGCGGCTATCCAAGTCGGCGAGGAAAAAGAAGTGAGCGAGCAAACACGAGCAGCAGCAGCAACCAGCAAGCGGCGATGTGGGGTGGACATTTCGTCGCCGACGCATAGACAAGTGCCGCCGAGGATCTTGCCGTTTTGGAGGGTACGAGGCGTGACATCGAAGTGCCTAAGGAAGCTGGGCTCCGCTATGCAAGTCTCAATTTGCATTGCAGGCATGCAAGCGCTGGACGCGCTCGCCGAGTCGTTGGCGTGTTCAGTTTTGTTGCTGCATCGCGGCGCTCGTGGCCAGTCGTCCGGCTATTCTTCAGCGCCGCCGTTCTCCAGCTCCACGTGGGGCTCCGAAACTGCAGTTTCGCAGCTTGCCGCTCTGCCCGGTGGTGTTGCACAAATATCCTTTACGGCGGTGGTCCACAGTGGCCTCCACCTACCAACCTCTTGATCATGCCATATGATCGATTCGATCGCGTGGCCTCCCTACGTGGACCGTTAACGCCACCACGCATGATCTAAGTACATGTACACAGCTCATAATGCACTCGCTGGCGTCCTTGAGCTCCCCATCGATCGGCTAGAGGCAGCGACCGGCTAGTTGCATGCAGTTCGAGTCGCCTGTCGACTGCAACTGCAATGCCAAGAAATTGCTCAAGCGCGAAGCCGCTGGCTGCATAGAGAGAGCAAAGTGAGAAATTGTGATGTCCAGGTTCGGGGCAAATGCAGTTGAAGTGCGTGATCTTTGCTGCGTACCACTCTATGATTGGTCTTCAGTATTCCGGTGTCTTCTCTTATTACAAAAACCTTGCTAATTTAAATATCACTTTTGGCGTACCGCACATGAATTAGCTGGATTACAATTTGCAGTACTTGAGAAGCGCAATACTTGATGACCCGTCATATTCAATCGGTTTTTAACGAATGTTGCTCCAGTAGCGCGACATTCAGATGACATTCACAGGCTTGTTTCGTTCAGTGCGATAGCAGCACTTGCTCTTTCTCGACTTCACAATTTGCTGGATATACCGCCGTTGGTCAGCGCAATGCGGGATCACTAGCAACAATCCGCACTATTTGTCTGTGGGGGATGGAATAAGCAAAGTATATCACATTGTTCAGGACAGCCCGCTGCGGTGCTGATTCGGTATTGGAGCCCCCTGCAGCTGTTGGAATCAACAGCTCTTCACAGCGTCAGCAACAGATCCATGAGTCCGCCTGTGCTTCTGTAGTTGGTGTTCTATGTGAAAAGGAGCATGGAAATAAGGTCTTCATCTAAAACCGGAAACTACATTTTGCGAAGAGCCGCAATAGCACCGTCCGGCACTCAATCGATCGCCAGAATGTCTTCGCACGCGCAGGCCTCTTTCTTCTGGGTCAAGTATGGCTTCGGTGCGTTGGCTATATCTTGCGTTCGATTGGACGTAGCACGTCTGCATGACCTTAACATGGTGCACTTGCTCTTTGACTAGATAACATAACGTCGCTCAAAATGTACAACGCGAACGTGTCCTGTGCGATCCTACGGAGTTTCATTAAAACTACTTGCGCCAAGGACGTAGAGGACCTGTGCAAGCAGAAGAACATCCAGCTGGGCATCGAGCTAGACGCGCTCAATAAAGAATTGCAGGCCATCCAGACTCGCAGTGCGACTGGCAGATCCGTGACGTCGGAGAAATTTGGGGGCACAGGGTCCCGGCCACCAAGTGGGGCCTCTTCGTCGCGCCCGATCACGCCTACGATGCACTCTGGGGCACCCTCAGTCGACGATGAAATGGCGGAGATCATTGCCAAGAAGAATGCAGCAGAAAATCAACTCGAGGTGGTCGCAGCAGCTTCCAAGCTGGCCAAAGGTACATCATGAAGGTGTGGACAAAGTGCTGTAGACGCTAACAGTAGCTTCGTTTGATGCTGGTGGCGAATGGAGCAGAATTATTCGCTGGCACAGCTGTCGTCGACCTCGCAGACGACCACGGCACGCGACTCAAGCTGGACGAGACTGGCGAGACGCGTGCCAACACAATTTTGAAGTCTCGAGGGCAGTACACTGCTGTGGCTGTCAGTAAGTGGGCAAATTCGACGTGTTCAAACTCCAAATGAGGTTTAACGTGCTCTTCGCTTGTGTCAACTGCAGCCGTGGATACCAAAGGATCACCTCATGTTACGCCATTGGTCTTCAAGCTCCAGAAAGCGTCACTCGATAGGACTCCGTCTCGACCAAGCAGCGGGGCAGCAAAGTCTACAGGCGCAACAAGTCAACATGAAAGCTAAACGCTTGGCACCAATACAATACTCAACAACCTAGAATTCAAACAGATTCATTGCGTTTTTTTTGCTAGCTTAAATTGTGGGGGAGAGCTACGAGGAATCGCGAGACTCGGTGATCCTCGTGCACATCCAACGGGGATGAACAAAACACGTCACAATCTCAGAGAGACGCTGCGACTAGAGCCGTCCTCAAGTCACAACGACGAGTGGGTCGCCGCTTCCCGTTGCTCTCCGCTTCAAATCTCCACGGGCTTGCCCTTCGAGGCGAACTCGTCGTAGTACTCGACGACCTTGTCCCAGTTGGCCACGTTCCAGAAGGCCGAGATGTACTCGGGGCGGCGGTTCTGGTACTTGAGGTAGTACGCGTGCTCCCACACGTCCAGGCCGAGGATCGGGATGAGCGGCTGGTCCACGCCGGGCATGAGCGGGTTGTCCTGGTTGGGCGTGGACGTGATGGCCAGCTTGCCGTCGGCCTGGACGCCGAGCCAGGCCCAGCCAGAGCCGAAGCGCGAC
>JAHWLE010000916.1:0-15928 GCA_024679135.1 Phytophthora foliorum
TCAATACAAACTCAAAGTAAAGTCGGATAGATTGTCATATTCAACCATAGCCAATTGCCCACGGAGGGGTAAGATCCCGACTACCGAAACCTCCGCTCCATCATCCCTCTCCAACCCGATCGACGTTGAACCTTTCCAACGTCATGTTGCCTTTCTTGATGACACCAGATCGCAGAATCCAAGAGCCTTACAAGAGATGAATCGCTTCGTGGCCGGGCCGGACTTCTACAACTATGACATGTACGGCGGCTTGCGTCCCGGCGGCGGCGTGCGTCTGTTCTCCAGGAGCTTCGCGGGGCTCGTGGCCGCCACGTTCACGTCCTCGTTCGTCTACATTGGCGCTCGCTACGGCCTGTTGCTCCTCGTGAGCGCCAAGCTGCAGCTTTCCGAGAGCCAGACGGAGGCCGTGGACCGGCTCCCGGGGGGGGCGGGCGCTGGCCTTCTTCGTGGGGCTCTACGCCGACGCGGTGCCCGTGTGGGGCTCCAGACGCAAGTCCTACATGGTGCTGGGCATGGGCTTGAGCCTCCTGTGCTTGGCGCTGCTTGGACTCGGCTGCCTCTTCGCTTCGGAGATGGAGCGCGCCATTGGCCGCAGCTTCAGCTACGTCATGATGCTGCTCATGGGCGGCGTGAGCTTGGGCTCCATGATCAACTTCTGCTCGGTGCACACGGCGGTCGTGACGCTGTCCCAACGGGAGAGTTTAGAGAAAAGAGGAGTGTTTCAGGCAGATTACTTGCTAGTTCGAGCAGCCGGCCAGATCTCGGCCAGGCTGCTCGTGTTTTTCATCCAGAACGTCCTCGCGACGTTCGAGATCTCGTTCCTTTTGTTGGTCTTGATGCCGCTCTCCGTGGTCACGATCGTCGTGGTGCTAGGGGGGCTCGACGAGGCGCCGGCGTACCGGAAGGAGTCGCTCAGGTGCAAGTGCGAGAGCTACTGGAAGCTCACCAAGCAGAAGGCCGTGTGGAAGATTTTGGTGGTTGTCGCGAGCTTTGCCTTCTTCCTCAACTTTGGCTTCCCACTGGTGACGGAGGCGCTGAGAACGTGGACGGACACGACGGACAGTGCGTCGGCATTGCTGAGCAACAGCTTGAACGACTTGGTGATGATTGTGACGGTGCTCATGTGGAGGTGGAGGTTTCGCAACATGTTGTGGAGGCGCTTCTTCGCGGTGGCGCCGACGATGACGATCGTACCGCAAGTTATCCTGGCCGTGCTGGTCATCCCCGCGCTCTATCGAAGTCCAGTGATCTACATCGTGCTCACTGGGGTGGCTGGGGTGTCTTCAGGTGTCATGGCGCTGGTGCTGCTCGTCCCAGTGACCGAGATCATCGAGGAAGGCACAGAAGGCGGCGTCGTCGGGCTCGCTCTGTCGTTCAACACCATCTTCAAGATTTTCGTCAGCACACTGCTCACGTCCATCCAGCGCGCCTCCTACTTCCCGTCCAGCGACGACCAAGACACCACGCACTACCGCTGGTCTATCACCATCCTCGAGGTCGTCGCGTGCTGCGTCAACAGCATGGCCTTCATCACGCTGACCATCCTGCCGCTGCAGAAACTCGACGCGCAGCTCGTCCGCATGTACGGAGGCTTCACCGACAACGCCGGCGCGCTCACCGCCGCTGCGTTTCTCACGTCGCTCGCCTACTGCGTCGCGTACAACATCTACATCTTCAGCGAGGCCATCAACTGAGCTGCAGCCGCCCACCGCAAGAACGAGAACAGAGCTCTCCATCCTGAGGCTTTAGTCATTACAAGTCCAGCTGATACTTTGAGCAGCACTCTGTATTTTCACACCAAAACGTACAATTCCTCACCACCGCCCTTCGTCGCCCGTTGGCACTCTCCGGTCCCATCGAAATCAATGCAACGGGGAGAAGACTGTGAACATGTATTAGCACGGAATAAACTATGCTCGTAAGCTTTCGCCACCAGGCCCAGAGTCGACTTTTAGTGTCGCTTGTGGATCGAAGCTGTGGTCCGAGTTGTTGTAGAGTAACATTAGTTGTTGGTTGTGTGCGTTTCGCTTTCTGGTGAATACATTCACCACTATTAAAATAGTAGTTCACGAGACTCACACGTTCTCCAGTGCGGTCTCACCTCCGGCCGTGTCTTGGATGTAGATGGCGTCGAGATCAGATCGTGATGAATAATGGAGTGTTATATTGGCACGTCCTATCTATTATACGAAATTGGTGGTGCAGTCGTCCTTCTTGTCGGTTTTGCTGCTGCTAGCTTCTGCGTTCCAAGCGACAGATGCAGACTTCTCGCCCTTGCTGGTGCTGGCTTCGGCGCGCATCATGGACGCGGTCTTATTGAGCTCCTTTATCTGCTCGGTAGCTTTCTGCTGCTCTTGGGCCCTGGCCATGATACGCTTGGACTCTCGTCGTTTGTAGATGATGATACAGACGGCGACTGCAATGATGGCAATGGCCACGATGATAGAAACGAGAATGGGCGGACCGAAAAGGGTTTCGTCGTCACTAGTGCTCGCGACTTCCGTGCAGCGAGGACCCGTCCACGAGTTGGAAGAGCACTCACAGCGCCCGTCAGAATTGCACGTGCCAGTGATCACTGATGAAGTACCGACTGTGCAGTCGTCGTCGGAGTTGCAGAAGGCCATGCCTGACACAGCAGTGTCCGGATTGTCCGTGTCGGAGTAATCGTCAATATTGTCTTCAATCCACTGCTTGGTCGGGTGCGAGGAAGGATCGCAGCCGATTGCCATGTCCGTGTTGTCCGATACGTCCTGGTACAGACGGATGTAGTCGATCTTCAGGTACATCGGGAAAGAGTCGCAAATGGCATTGTCCGTAGAGCTGGAGCCATCTCCTCGACAGCTTCCAGAGCCAGCGTTCGGCGGTGACGAACCCCACGAACTGGAGAGAGCGACGTTGAAAATGACGTACATGGGCTCTTCGATCATGATCTTCTTAGGATTCATTTGCGCTGTGTCCTGCGGCGGGTTCGTAAGGGCTTCAGCCGGAATTTCAAAGATCACCTGGTTCTCCACTTCCCAGCGAACGTATCCGTAGTCTCCCATGACCCACTCAACCGTGTACGTGACCCAGTCCAAGTATGCAGCCATGTGGACCTCCCAGTCCGTGGAAACGGCGTCCATCTGATAGGCGAACTCCGAGCTGGAACTAGTCGAACCGCTCGAGTCTGTACACTCCGAGTTGGTGTTACCAGGACTGCATAGGTAAGCTCCCATGTAGGCATTTTGCTTCGGAAAGCAAGTACCGTTAGTGTTGATACCCCAGTGCACCGTGCCATTGTCGATGTAGCCCATATCACCGTTCACGTCGTACGAAGCAGGACACAATTCCATGGTGCACGCGTTATCCGTGATACCCTCAGCAAGTGAAGCATTAACGGTGGCAAAGCTCTGGACATCGGCCTCTTCAACGTCGCAAATGTTGTTCGCGCCGTAGCGAAGGCCTTGGTACCAAGACTTGTGACCACGCAGGTTCCAGTAATACTCGGTCGGCACGTCCTGGTTGTTAGCGCCTTCGGTGATGCAATCGTAGCTGTAAAAGCAGTAAGAAGACGCTGTTGTGTTATCCTCCAGCATTCGGAAATCATCAGGCATACCCGGGCCGACCTGAATTGACGACGAGATGGCAGTGCCGCCACCCTCGAGGATATCAATTTCAGGAGCACCGCGGCCCTGGTTCGCGTTCAGACCTGATCCAGGAGTGTCGTTGCACGCACTGATGCGTTGATTCTGCGACGAGAAGATTGTTTCGTTGCACTCGTTGTACGTGTACGGCCACATACGACTTGTAGACGCACTAAACAAGGCACGCCCTAGGTTCCCCATCAACCAGATACCAGGCCACGTCGGGTAGTAGTCAATGTTGGCAGCACGAACTGTCGTGGATCCCGTCTCCACGTCCGGATTCCCTGACTCGTTCGTGACAGCTCCAGGTAACTGCACTTTCACCTCGACCATGCCTCCTTGGAAGCAGAATTTGTTCCAACTCTGCACCATTCCCGATCGGTAGTAGAAGTACACGGTCTCGTATCCAGGCGGTGAGATGTAGTTGTTCCAGACCGTCTCCTCAATGGTCTCGTCCGTCGTGTTGATGAAGAAATAGCAGTGACCGTCTTCGTCGCACTCGGTGCCTGTCATGTTCTTGGAGTAGACTTCCAGAGCTGAATTGACACCATCCGCAAGTTCCATTGCTGTCCACAAATGGTCGTCTCCTGCATCGAAGCTTCGGCCTTCCACGTTGAACTCGTCGCTCATGGTGAGCGTCCAGGTGTCACCGCGTGACGAGGTGTACGTTTGAGCGCTCGAGGGTGTGTCCACGTCCACCCACGGATACAGATCCGACTTGGTCTTGTACGATGTTGCTGTTGCAGCATTTGATGCAGAGACGAATGCAAGTGCCGTCACTGCTGGAAGTGCCCATCCAGTGCGCTTCCGGGTCAGCATTGTCGTGAGCTGTGTGTGCTGGTTGGTGTGTGGCTGGAATGGGCGAAATTGGAAATGGGTAGAGCGGTCAAGCAGCAATCGACGGCCTGTTGGATAGCGAATACAGTACCGTCAACTGAGCACTGCAAACGATTCGAGTTTCCCTCCACATATGCGGCGACTATCGGATAGACTATCGATCCGAATTGTTTGGCAGCTGAGTAATGAAAGCTAATGATGGCACATAAGGGTGTGACATCCGGGAATTGGCTGTGCTCATGGCTCTCGAAGCAAGCGGTGGACACTGTACCACTGCAAATCAGGGCACATGTGCCGTCCACATGTCTGGATTTTCGTAGAACTGGGAATAATCTTCACGGAAAACGTTTACTCGGCTGATGCCTCGCGCTAGTCGAGATCATGAACTTTACCCACGCAAAGTTCATCAGTTCACTGCAACCCGATGGAAATCCGTGTCCACGGCCTGTCCCACCGGAGTTTTGTCTGCAAGAAGAAGGAGCGTGGGTGAAGACAGTCTCAGCTGCAAGTGCACTGCAACCGAGACCCCTGCATTTCGACTTTATTCCTCAATTCACCCACGCCCAGAGAGACGTAACAAGGAATACGAGACTTCGCACTTCGTGTAAGCACTTTGAGTTATTTTAAGGTTGATCCGTGCCTTTCAGCACGAGACTTCTTCCGTTGCTAACGGAGACACTCATCTATACTCATACAAAACTCGTACTGTAGGGGGTCTCCTTACCAATCTTGGCAGTGGTGACTTCGCCGGTTGACGAAAAGGATGCAGCGCCCAGATCCTTTTGCTGCTCCATCTTCCCCGCGTGCTCCCGCAGGCGAGCTTGGTTCTTTTTGCGTTGGGTCAGCTGGTACGCGATGACGCAAAGGGTGACCACAACGACGGCAGCAGCGATCAGGACGGACACGTACATGGGAGGTCCGTACAGATCATCTTCACTGGCGTTTCCACTCGTGCTAGCTGCCTCCGTGCAACGAGGACCAGTCCAAGAGTCGGAAGAGCACTCACAGCGACCGTCCGAGTTGCACGTACCAGTTGACACCGACGTGGTACTGTCGATGGTGCAGTCATCGTCGGAAGTACAGAAGGCCATGCCCGACACAGCAGTGTCCGGATTGTCCGTGTCGGAGTAATCGTCGATGTTGTCCTCGATGAACTGCTTGGTCGGGTGGGTGTCCGGATTGCAGCCGATGGCCATGTCCGTGTTGTCCGATACGTCCTGGTACAGTCGAATGTAATCAATCTTCATGTACATGGGGAAAGAGTCGCAAATGGCATTGTCCGTAGAGCTGGAGCCATCCCCGCGACAGCTTCCAGAGCCAGCGTTCGGCGGTGTCGAGCCCCACGAACTGGAGAGAGCGACGTTGAAAATGACGTACATGGGCTCTTCGATCATGATCTTCTTAGGATTCATTTGCGCTGTGTCCTGCGGCGGGTTCGTAAGGGCTTCAGCCGGAATTTCAAAGATCACCTGGTTCTCCACTTCCCAACGGATGTAGCCGTAGTCTCCCATGACCCACTCAACCGTGTACGTGACCCAGTCCAAGTACGCAGCCATGTGCACCTCCCAGTCCGTGGAAATGGCGTCCATTTGGTATGCAAACTCCGAGCCTGGACTCGTGGAGCCACTCGAGGCCGTACATTCCGAGTTGGTGTTACCAGCGTTACACAAGTACGCGCCCATGTACGCGTTCTGCTTGGGGAAGCACGTGCCGTTGGTATTAACGCCCCAATGCACCGTCCCGTTGTCCTTGTAGCCCAGTTCGGCATTGACATCGTAGGAAGCAGGACACAGCTCCATGGTGCACGCGTTATCCGTGATTCCCGCAGTCAGGGACGCGTTGATCGTTGCGAAGGTCTGGATCTCGTCCTCTTCAACATCGCAGATATTGTTGGCGCCATAGCGCAGTCCCTGATACCAGGACTTGTGTCCACGCAGGTTCCAGTAGTAGGCGGTGGGGACGTCCTGGTTGTTGGCACCTTCCGTCGTACACGCGTAGTTGTAGAAGCAGTACTCCGACGAGTTGTCCGTGAGCATACGAAAGTCTTCGGGCATACCGGGGCCGACCTGAATTGACGACGAGATGGCAGTGCCACCGCCCTCAAGGATATCAATCTCCGGGGCCCCACGGCCCTGGTTGGCGTTCAACCCCGAGCCGGGGTCATCGTCACAGGCGCTGATCCGTTGGTTCTGCGAGTCGAATATGGTCTCGTTACATTCGTTGTACGTGTACGGCCACATACGACTTGTAGACGCGCTGAAAATGGCTCGACCCAAGTTCCCCATCAACCAGATACCAGGCCACGTCGGGTAGTAGTCAATGTTGGCAGCACGAACTGTCGTGGATCCCGTCTCCACGTCCGGATTCCCTGACTCGTTCGTGACAGCTCCAGGTAACTGCACTTTCACCTCGACCATGCCTCCTTGGAAGCAGAATTTGTTCCAACTCTGCACCATTCCCGATCGGTAGTAGAAGTACACGGTCTCGTATCCAGGCGGTGAGATGTAGTTGTTCCAGACCGTCTCCTCAATGGTCTCGTCCGTCGTGTTGATGAAGAAATAGCAGTGACCGTCGTCATCGCACTCGGTGCCTGTCATGTTCTTGGAGTAGACTTCCAGAGCTGAATTGACACCGTCAGCCTTCTCCATTGCTGTCCACAAATGGTCGTCACCAGCATCGAAGCTTCGACCGGCGGTGTTGAACTCGTCGCTCATGGTGAGCGTCCAGGTATCACCACGTGACGAGGTGTACGTTTGCACGTCGTCGGGCGTATCCGGGTCCACCCAGGGCAAGATGCCCGACTTGGTGGTGTACGAAGTGCCACCACTCGTGATCCCGACCAGCGCGAACGCCACACCAAGCGCCATCCGCGTCATTTTTGCCTGCTTCCGACCTACGAGTTCTGCGTGACAGCCAAAGACTGCGAGAATGCCTCGGTGCCGACCGTGCGCCCCTGCTCAGATGCGTCTGTCACACACGCGCTTCTCGGAGTATCTTGTGCTCGTTCAGAATCTGGACCAGATGGGTGGACGCACTAGCGAAATTTCGCCAGCGGAGACCACGGACAATGCTATCCGAGTGTTAGTCTTAGTGTACATGCCGATGTTCATGCTAAGGTGTCGAGACGGCAATTGATGTCGAGCATACTGCGTAGAGCTGATGGGGCGGCATGATATTGCTGTGCCGACGGATACACTCGGAGCCATCGCCTGGAATATTGCACAGACTGCACCGAGGCGGATCGGTTGTGAGTCGCTACGAGTGTCCAGGAATTGGTTCGGGATGGTGGTAGTCGGTGCCTCTGAATTGGCAGGCTCATTTTTCAGTTCACTCGAACGGAACTGGTTTGGACACTGTAACATGTATTTGAATAACTTTTTACCAGCTCGAGGGCTATACGAAGTTGGTGCTGTAGTTGTCTTTGGCGGGCTTCGCCATGGACTCGCCCAGGGAGGCGGGCGATGGTGCGCCGCGGCCTTTATTGGCCATAATCTCCTTTTGGAGGAGTTCGTCGCTCTTACGAGCCGCCAGGATGGACAGGTACACGGACACGAAGGTGGTGAGGACGGTGATACCAAGGAACACGCCGGAGACGTACATCGGGGGGCCGTACGAGTTACTCGAGAAGAGACCGTTGCCACTGCTGTCGCTGCTTCCTGAGGACGCAACGGTACAGCGAGGACCAGTCCAGCTAGTAGCTGAGCACTCGCATCGGCCGCTGACACAGGTCCCCGTGGTGACGGACGTGGACGAGTTGGTTTCAATGGTGCAGTCCTCGTTGGAATCGCAGAACGCCTTGCCCGAGACTTCGGTCCACGGGTTGTCATCATCCACATACGAGTCGATGTTGTCCTCTATCCACTGCTTAGTCGGGTGCGTCGACGGATCACAGCCCACGGCCATGGAAGAGTCGGCAGACTTGTCCTGGTAGACGCGGATGTAGTCGACCTTCAGGTACATTGGGAACGCGTCGCAGATAGCGTTCGTCGTCGCGTCCGAACCGTCTCCATAGCAACCTCCACTACCGGCGTTGGGTGGCGTTGTGCCCCAAGTACTGGACAAAGCGACGTTGAAGATAATGTACATGGGCTCCTCCAGCATGAGCTTCTTCGGATTCATCTGAGCCGTGTCCTGCGGCGGGTTCGTGAGCGTCTTTGCTGGAACCTCGAAGATCGGCTCGCCTCCCAGCATCCAGCGGATGTATCCGTCGTCGCCCATGACCCACTCCAGTTGATACGTGAGCCAGTCCGTGTACGCTGCGACCTGAATTTCCCAGTTGGACGAGATGGCGTCCATTTGGTACGCAAACTCCGACATTGCGTCCGTCGATCCACTCGAAGCGGTGCAGCTCGTGTCATTGTTGCCTGCACTACACAGGAATGCACCGGTGTATGCGTTCTGCTTGGGGAAGCACGTGCCGTTTGTATTGACACCCCAATGCACCGTGCCGTTGTCGATGTAGTCCAAGTCACCGTTCACATCGTACGACGCAGGGCACAAGTCCATCGTGCACGCGTTGTCTGTAATCCCTTTATCCAGCGAAGCAGCGATCGTCTTGTATGACTGAACAAGCGTTGAATCTGCGTCACAGAAGTTGTTGGCACCGTAGCGCAGTCCCTGGTACCAGGATTTGTGTCCACGAAGCTTCTCGTAGTACGCCGTCGGAACATCCGGGTTGTTGGCACCCTCGGTGGTGCAATCGTACGTGTAGATGCACGAGTACGACTCCGTGTCTGCAATGAGGCGGAAGTCCTCCGGCATGCCAGGACCCACCTGGACTGAGGACGAGATGGCGGTGCCGCCACCCTCAAGGATATCAATCTCCGGAGCTCCACGACCTTGGTTGGGGTTCATACCCGAGCCGGGGTCGTCATCACAGGCGCTGATCCGTTGGTTCTGCGAGTCGAAGATGGTGTCGTTGCATTCGTTGTACGAGAATGGCCACATGCGAGCCGTCGACGCACTGAAGATGGCTCGGCCCAAGTTCCCCATCATCCAGATACCTGGCCACGTCGGGTAGTAGTCGATGGTGGCCGCGCGTACACTGCCTGATCCGGTTTCAATGTCCGGGTTCCCCGACGCGTTGGTGACTGCACCGGGTAGTTGAGCTCGCACCTCGACCATGCCGCCTTGGAAGCAGAACTTGTTCCAGGTCTGGACCATCCCTCCCTTGTAGTAGAACGTCACGTCCTCGTACCCGGCCGGGGACAGGTAGTCGTTCCAGAGCGTGAGGGTGGTCTCGCCCGTGTCGGCCTCGATGTAGAAGTAGCAGTCGTCGTCGTCGTCGCACTTGGTGCCCGTCATATTGTGCTGGTAGATTTCCAGGGCCGAGTTGACACCGTCGGCTTTCTCCATGGACGTCCAGATGTGGTCGTCACCGGCCTCGAAGCTGCGGCCTTCCGTGTTGAACTCGTCGCTCATGACCAAGTCCCACGTGCCACCGCGCGACGAAGTGTACGTCTGCCGAGTACTGGGCGTGGCAGGGTCTACCCATGGTAAGATCCCCGACTTGGTTGAGTACTCGGTTTTCGCCCGGACGCTATTCAAAGTTGCGACCACAAAGGCCATCACCACGTGCAGTTGATTCCGCCGCGCCATTGCTGTCCGTCGCGACTGCGATAGAAAACGAAGTGGTCGCTGTCCGAAGGTAGTGAACTGGTCGCTGTCCGTCCTCTAGCGATCGGATCTCCATTGCGAGTGCCGCCGATATCCGCGTGCCGTTCCGTCCCCATCCCAGCTGTCGGGCTAGTCGCACCATTTGATCGGCGAAGCACCAAGGTCCGCCCGGAGACCACTGCAACGCAGCGCTCGGGTCGTCGCGTCGTTGTGGCCCAAGTGGCTCCAGGTGACGCTCACGTCCCGGTTAACTGCTGCATTGCAGCTGATTCCTCATAATAGCCGGCTTTGGCTTTCATGGTGTCCGGCCGGAACCACGATCGCCGAAGATAGCTAGGTTGACCAAGACTGCAGCCACCGGGTCTTAATTAAAGCATGGAATGAAAGCGATGCCGCCTTTCTTCTACGAGCTGAACCTCGGGTTCTAACTCCGAAGCAGTACCAGCGAGACCCACGGTGCCTGTCCTCCCATGATGGCAACACAACAAAGATCACTGTCGTGGCATCGCCAACCATTGTCGTAACGCTTGCTCTGTTCTGAAGGGGAGACGTTGAAGCCCATCGAAATCACGAGGCCCTGACACGAGCGTTGGTGAATGTATTGCGTTTTGGAGCGTAGAGCTGTTAATTGCAGCGAGAAGGGTAGCCTTCAGCGCTGGCAGGCTGCTCGAGAAACAATCGCGAGCGAGCAGCCACTTCGTTCTCATCCACACCGCGTTGGGACTTTCCAACGGGATAGTGTGAGAGCGTATTGCCACGCACGAACACCAACGCCTGAAGACCGATCTTCGTGCGTGTTTGTGAAAGGGTGTCATCTAAAATCCAATGCGTGGCATGCGCTTCAGTGTCCACCGCAGCCTTATCATAGCGGCCGATTGTCCGTCCGATGCCCACACATGGAGCACCAGATGTGCCATCCTTCGCTTTCATGCGGTACTGAATTTCATTAATGCGTCACTGCCGATGGAATTGTCACGGACGGCAATGGATGTTCGCGTCTCAGCTTTTGATGGGCGCCGCGCTCGTCACTTTTTCGCTTTTCACCACTCACTTTCGCTTTTGCCACTTCGACCGCAGCTTGTAGCGCTCTCATATCGGATCCGAACCATCAACGAACACTAAAATGCTCGATCAGCAACTCAGCATGTGGACGCTGACAGCAGTGGTGGCACTAGCATTCGCCTCCACTTCAACAGCCAAATCTTACTCAACCAAGTCGGGCGTCTTGCCATGGGTGGACGTGGACACACCCTCAAGTGCTCAGACGTACACTTCGTCACGCGGAGACGCCTGGACACTCACTATGAGTGATGAATTCAACACGGAAGGACGCAGTTTTGACGCTGGTGACGACCACCTGTGGACGGCGGTAGAGATCGCTGATGGTGTCAACTCGGCCTTGGAAGTCTACTCGAGAAACATGACAGGCACCGAGTGTGATAGTGATGGCAACTGTTACTTCTACATCAACACCACGGACGAGACCATCGAGGAGACGGTCTGGAACAACTACATTTCACCTCCAGGCTACGAGACCGTGCACTTCTACTACCGATCGGGTATGGTGCAGAGTTGGAACAAGTTTTGCTTCCAGGGAGGTATGGTCGAGGTGCGTGCACGCCTCCCCGGTGCGGTATCCAACGCATCAGGGAACCCGGACGTGGAGACTGAGTCGACGACAGTTCGCGCTGCTAACATTGACTACTACCCGACGTGGCCTGGCATCTGGCTCATGGGTAACCTCGGCCGTGCATTGTTCACAGGGTCAACAGCTCGCATGTGGCCGTTCACGTACAATGAGTGCAACAATACTGTTTTCGACTCGCAGAACCAGCGGATCAGCGCTTGTGACGACGATCCTGGCTCAGGTATGAACCCCAACCAAGGTCGCGGAGCTCCGGAGATCGATATCCTTGAGGGTGGTGGCACTGCCATCTCGTCGTCAATTCAGGTTGGTCCTGGTATGCCAGAAGACTTCCGACTGATTGAAGACACAGCGTCTTCTTACTGCTTCTACACGTACGATTGTACCACCAAGGGTGCCAACAACCAGGACGTGCCGACAGCTTACTATGAGAGGCTTCGTGGACACAAGTCCTGGTACCAGGGGCTGCGCTACGGTGCGAACAACCTGTGCGACGTGAAAAGCGCGGATGTCCAGAGTTTTGCGACCATCAACGCTTCATTGACCAAGGGTATTACCGAGAATGCTTGCACGATGGACTTGTGTCCGGCCTCGTACGATGTGAACGGCGACTTGGATTTCAAGGACAACGGGACGGTGCACTGGGGCATCAACACGAATGGCACGTGCTTTCCGTTGCAGAATTCATACACAGGAGCGTATTTGTGTAGTGCTGGCAACAATGCCTCCGAGTGTACCTCTTCGAGCGGATCTACGAGCGATGGATCGGAGTTCGCCTATCAAATGGATGCCATCTCTTCGAACTGGGAAGTGCACATGGCGGCTTACTTGGACTGGGTCACGTACAGTGTTGAGTGGGCCATGGGGGACTCCGGATATGTTCGCTGGGAGGTTGAAGGGCAAGTCATCTTCGAGATTCCAGCGGAGGCGATCACAAACCCGCCACAGGACTCAGCCAAGATGAACCCCAAGAAAATCATGATCGAAGAGCCCATGTACATCATTTTCAACGTCGCGCTGTCGAGTTCGTGGGGCTCTTCACCGCCAAACGCTGGCTCTGGAAGCTGTCGAGGAGATGGCTCCAGCTCTACGGACAATGCCATTTGCGACTCATTTCCAATGTACATGAAGATCGACTACATCCGCCTGTATCAAGATACATCGGATAGCACAGGCATGGAGATTGGCTGCGATCCTTCCTCCCACCCGACGAAGCAGTGGATTGAGGACAACATCGATGACTATACAGACACGGATAACCCCAACACGGCGGTCTCAGGCATGGCGTTCTGTAAGACGGATGATGACTGCACTATCGACAGCACCACGTCGGTGTCAACCGGCTCTTGCAACTCGAGTGGCCGCTGCGAATGCTCTTCAGACTCTTGGACGGGACCTCGCTGCACGGAGCCAGCAAGCTCAACCGACACTGACGACGAACTGTACGGTCCTCCCATGTACATCTCAGTCCTGGTCGCTCTTGCGATGATTGGGGTCACTGCCTGCGTTATCATCTACCAGTGGCGAGCAGCTCAGCGTAACGTTGCCAAGGTGAAGGAGCAGGAGCAGGCGATAGAACACCTGCGAGAACTGAAGCAGGTAGCGTCCATGCAGTTCATCGGCGAAGTCGACGCTAGCAAGACGGAGAAGGGCACGTCCGTGCTGCCGCTCAGCGAGGTCAGCGTCACCAAGAGCAACAGGAAAGAGGACTGCAGCACCAACTTTGTATAAACTAGCCGTCGCGAACCAGTACAACATCTATCGTACGTTGCAAGCCTTTCACAGATTCGATTCGTAAAAACCCGCATCTTGCGCTGGTCGAATGGTGTACAGATTAACCTTGCACACCTGATCGTATCCGTGAACAACGGACCTATCAGATATAACAATACTATCATATTGGGAAGTAGACGTTCTCAAGTTGGTACAGTGCGTGGCGCCTTAGAGAGCCACCTGATATATCCGAGCTTGACGGGGTTCGCGTTCTGATAGAATAGCTCTGCATGCGAACAGACGAAAAAGTATTGATTTAGTTTAGTATGTGGTCCACACTTATAATTCTACAGTGGTGCACCTCGTTTCAAATCTTGGCGCGGGCCATTCCAATACAAATGCTCACTTTAAGTTTTTCCTTAGCCTACTATGGCACGTCGTCCATCCGCCTACTACACCTTAACCCTCGCCGAAAAGCGCACTTTGTGTGAGGACCACTACCAGACAAAGAAGCAAGAGGCTGAGCTCGATATGTTATACGTGGGACGCCATACTCACCTGTCGATTTGTACACTGCTTATAAAGTGGTGTTCGGGAGGATGGAGTGATGTATCAGCGCGGACTATTAGAAACTGTTGGTTTCACACAGGTAGTTATAGTGTCAAAGATGGATCTCCGATTTGTACTGAATTAGTTCAATAAAAATCAGTACTACAGTCCTCCTGGTCTTTTTCCACAGCTTATCGAGTTTGCATCTTTGATATGTCCACCCTGCTGAAAGTGGCGCAGGTACGGCGTGTCTTCCCTCCTTGAGGAGGGGCCAATGAGGTTAATTCGACAATGGAGATGGGCAACTCAGTTGCGCTATTCTGAGTGTTATCATTATATTTTGCAGGTTATCGAGAGGTACCGGTGCCGAAAACGAGGTGCACCACTGTATCTGAGAGCAGCTCGACTAAATGACGCCTCATATGCGGTGCTCGCATCCTGCAGAGGTCCCTGTAGTCGATGTCGATGCCGCGCAGCGACCTCTCTTGCCGCAGAACTCGGCTGACCGTATTCTTTCCCGGCATTGCCGGCAACTTGAATGTTTCTTGACACCACGCAGCCAGTTCCATGCACTGCAGGTTCGGGTTCTTCTTGTACTGCTCGCACAGCAGCAGTTGCTGCATTTTGGTGAGGCAGACTTGGGGCATTGTGTTGGGAAGCCACACTGGCAATTCAAACTTCCCGCCGACTTTCAAATGCACTTTGACCTGATTTTTGTAGGGGACCATCCATGGGAACAGCCAATCAGAGCAGACGTCTGAACGTTGGCCTTTATCTTCGAATAACTTATACACATTTAATATGACAGGTGATGAGTTATAAGGTGGCTCTCTAAGGTGATGAGTTACTAGTACAGATACCGCTGAGACTTTTGAACAGTGCCACTTATGCAAGTTCATAGAGGCTATAAACTGTGCGAGGATATGTGATATTGCAGGTTTAGGTTTGCAGTTTATCGCTTAGGTCAACACATATCCGCCGTTCCGGAGGCGTGGCGTGCTGCGATACCGGACTTCCTGAAGCAGTTAGCGATCGTCTCCTCCTTCATGTTTGCCCACACTTCTCGCACTCACTCCATGAAGCCCGTCATCCAGCCGTCGGAGAGTTTAAGCGCAGGAGGGCTAGGGAGGCTAGACTTGCTTGTTCGGTGATGAGGCCGCGAGACAGACAAACATGTTCCCGCTCCATTTGCTGGAGAAATTCCTCTAGGCGCTCTTCGAGCTCCGGGTACCGTAGGTTCAGCGCGTGGCCTTTAGGAGTCTTCGCCGTGTGGAGTTTGCGCGCAATGTCTTCTGCCTTGCGGAGATAGTTGACCGGGGGGGTGAGACGACCGAGAGAAGGTAGACTGAGCCCAACGTACGAGCTTCGAGAGCGAAGGGGCCGGACGTGTACGACGGTACTCAAGGACGATCTCCCATTTTTGCTTGACTGTTATCCACTTGCCCTTGGTTCACTTGGTTGTTGCACGCATGTCGATCGTCCGCTGCGGCGGTATTTGAATTATGGGCGGGAGTTTTGAATCTCGATCTGGATGCGACGTGGGTACGCGGTACCCTTTCTAAACGAATATGTCGAATCTAACAGTTAGCAAAGGGTATCCGTTGATCGTGTGTTCACAAGGCTCAGCGGTATCTGTATAAGGTGGCTCTCTAAGGCGCCACGCACTGTAGATCGATTTCATATCAGATATAGCAATATATCAGGTGTGTCCAGTATCATTTAGTACAGGTTACTCGTAATATGTAGTGTGATGATGCAGCTACAAAGTAACCTTCTGTTGCAGGTAGAGGCCGCAGCTCCCCAAGATCCTTTTGGACTTTTGGATACTTCTAAACTGTTTAAAATGTTTTGGGGCATTCAGAACGTTCTTTACTCTTCCAATCCGAAACCATGTCTAGTGCAAATAGTGCAGCCTCTTCCGCAACCCCTGCAAGTTGCAGGGGTT